>CAKXZU010000324.1:0-106683 GCA_936014575.1 Bombus lapidarius
ATACCTTATAACGTATTACCATATAACGTTATACGTTATATCGTTATGCTACATAACGTTATACGTTATAACGTATTACCATATAACGTTATACGTAATATCCTAATGCTACATAACGTTATACGTTATATCGTTATGCTACATAACGTTACACGTTCTAACGTAATACTACATAATGTTATACGTTATACCGTATTACTATATAACGTTATACGTTATACCGTAATGCTATATAACATAATTCGTTATAACGTATTACAATATAACGTTATACGCTATATGGTAATGCTACATAACGTTATACGTTATATGGTAATGCTACAGAACGTTATACGTTATATAGTAATGCTACATAACGTTATACGTTATAACGTATTACCATATAACGTTATACGTTATATCGTAATGCTACATAACGTTATACGTTTTATCGTAATACTACATAACGTTATACATTATAACGTAATACTACATAACGTTATATGTTATAACGTAATACTACATAACGTTATACGTTATATCGTAATGCTACGTAACGTTATACGTTATAACGTATTACCATATAACGTTATACGTTATATCGTAATGCTACATAACGTTATACGTTATAACGCATTACCACGTAACGTTATACGTTATATGGTAATGCTACATAACGTTATACGTTTTATCGTAATACTACATAACGTTATTCGTTATAATGTAATACTACATAACGTTATACGTTATAACGTATTGCCATAAAACGTTATACGTTATAACGTATTACCATATAACGTTATACGTTATTTCGTTATGCTACATAACGTTATACGTGATATCGTAATGCTACATTTTATACGTTATATCGTAATGCTACATAACGTTATACGTTATATCATAATACTACATAACGTTATACGTTCTAACGCATTACCATATAATGTTATACGTTATATCGTAATGCTATATAACATAATTCGATATAACGTAATGCTACATAACGTTATACGTTATATCGTTATGCTACATAACGTTATACGTGATATCGTAATGCTACATTTTATACGTTATATCGTAATGCTACATAACGTTATACGTTATTTCATAATACTACATAACGTTATACGTTATAACGTATTACCATATAACGTTATACGTTATATCGTAATGATATATAACAAAATTCGTTATAATGTAATGCTACATAACGTTATACGTTATAACGTAATAATACATAACGTTATACGTTATATCGTAATGCTACGTAGCGGTATACGTTATAACGTATTACCATATAACGTTATACGTTATATCGTAATGCTACCTAACGTTATACGTTATATCGTAATGCTACATAACGATATACGTTATAACGTAATTCTACATAACGTTATACGTTATATCGTAATGCTACGTAGCGTTATACGTTATAACGTATTACCATATAACGTTATACGTTATATCGTAATGCTACACAACGTTATACGTTATATCCTTATTGCAATATAACGTTATACGTTATAACGTATTACCATATAACGTTATACGTTATAATGTAATGCTACATAACGTTATACGTGATATCGTAATGCTATATAACATAATTCGTTATAACGTAATGCTACATAACGTTATACGTTATATCGTAATGCTACATAACGTTATGCGTTTTAACGTATTACCATATAACGTTATACGTTATATCGTAATGCTACATAACGTTATACGTTATATCGTAATGCTACGTAGCGTTATACGTTATAACGTATTACCATATAACGTTATCCGTTATATCGCAATGCTACATAACGTTATACGTTATAACGTATTACCATATAACGTTATACGTTATATCGTAATGCTACATAACGTTATACGTTATAACGTATTACCATATAACGTTATACGTTATATGGTAATGCTACATAACGTCATACGTTATAACGTATTACCATATAACGTTATACGTTATATCGTAATGCTACATAACGTTATACGTTTTATCGTAATACTACATAACGTTATTCGTTATAACGTAATACTACATAACGTTATACCTTATAACGTATTACCATATAACGTTATACGTTATAACGTATTACCATATAACGTTATACGTTATATCGTTATGCTACATAACGTTATACGTTATAACGTATTACCATATAACGTTATACGTTATATCGTAATGCTATATAACAAAATTCGTTATAATGTAATGCTACATAACGTTATACGTTATATCGTAATGCTACATAACGTTATACGTCATATCGTAATGCTACATAACGTTATACGTTATAACGTATTACCATATAACGTTATACGATATATCGTAATGCTACATAACGTTATACGTTATATCGTAATGCTATATAACGTTATACGTTTTATCGTAATGCTATATAACATAATTCCTTATAACGTATTGCTACATAAGGTTGTACGTTGTATCGTATTGCTACATAACGGTATACGTTATAACGTATTACCATATAACGATATACGTTATATTGTAATGCTGCATAAAGTTATACGTTATATCGTAATGCTACATAACGTTATACGTTATATCGTAATGCTATATAACAAAATTCGTTATAATGTAATGCTACATAACGTTATACGTTATAACGTAATACTACATAACGTTATACGTTATATCGTAATGCTACGTAGCGTTATATGTTAGAACGTATTACCCTATAACGTTATACGTTATATCGCATTGCTATATAACAAAATTCGTTATAATGTTATGTTACATAACGTTATACGTTATATCGTAATGCTATATAACATAATTCGTTATAACGTAATACTACATAACGTTATACGTTATAACGTATTACCATATAACGTTATACGTTATAACGTATTACCATATAACGTTATAAGTTATATCGTTATGCTACATAACGTTATACGTGATGTCGTAATGCTACATAACGTTATACGTTATATCGTAATGCTACATAACGTTATACGTTATATCGTTATGCAACATAACGTTATACGTTATAACGTATTACCATATAACGTTATAAGTTATATCGTAATTCTACAAAACGTTATACGTTATAACGTATTACCATATAACGTTATACGTTATATCCTAATGCTACATAACGTTATACGTTATATCGTAATACTACATAACGTTATTCGTTATATCGTAGTACTACATAACGTTATACGTTATAACGTATTACCATATAACGTTATACGTTATATCGTTATGCTACATAACGTTATACGTTATATCGTAATGCTACATAACATTGTACGTTATATCGTAATGCTACATAACGTTATACGTTATATCGTTATGCTACATAACGTTACACGTTCTAGCGTAATACTACATAATGTTATACGTTATACCGTATTACTATATAACGTTATACGTTATACCGTAATGCTATATAACATAATTCGTTATAACGTATTACCATATAACGTTATACGCTATATGGTAATGCTACATATCGTTATACGTTATATGGTAATACTACAGAACGTTATACGTTATATAGTAATGATACATAACGTTATACGTTATAACGTATTACCATATAACGTTATACGTTATATCGTAATGCTACATAACGTTATACGTTTTATCGTAATACTACATAACGTTATACATTATAACGTAATACTACATAACGTTATATGTTATAACGTAATACTACATAACGATATACGTTATATCGTAATGCTACATATCGTTATACGTTATATCGTTATGCTACATAACGTTATACGTTATATCGTAATGCTACGTAACGTTATACGTTATAACGTATTACCATATAACGTTATACGTTATATCGTAATGCTACATAACGTTATACGTTATAACGCATTACCATGCAACGTTATACGTTATATGGTAATGCTACATAACGTCATACGTTATAACGTATTACCATATAACGTTATACGTTATATCGTAATGCTACATAACGTTATACGTTTTATCGTAATACTACATAACGTTATTCGTTATAACGTAATACTACATAACGTTATACGTTATAACGTATTACCATATAACGTTATACGTTATATCGTTATGCTACATAACGTTATACGTTATAACGTATTACCATATAACGTTATACGTTATATCGTAATGCTATATAACATAATTCGTTATAATGTAATGCTACATAACGTTATACGTTATATCGTAATGCTACAAAACGTTATACGTCATATCGTAATGCTACATAACGTTATACGTTATAACGTATTGCCATATAACGTTATACGATATATCGTAATGCTACATAACGTTATACGTTATATCGTAATGCTATATAATGTTATACGTTTTATCGTAATGCTATATAACATAATTCCTTATAACGTATTGCTACATAAGGTTATACGTTATATGGTAATGCTACATAACGTTATACGTTATAACGTATTACCATATAACGTTATACGTTATATGGCAATGCTACATAACGTTATACGTTATAACGTATTACCATACAACATTATACGTTATATCGTAATGCTACATAACGTTATACGTTTTAACGTATTACCATATAACGTTATACGTTATATCATTATGCTACATAACGTTATACGTTATAACGTAATACTACATAACGGTATACGTTATAACGTAATACTACATAACGTTATACGTTATAACGTATTACCATATAACGTTATACGTTATATCGTTATGCTACATAACGTTATACGTTATATGGTAATGCTACATAACGTTATACGTTATAACGTATTACCATATAACGTTATACGTTATATCGTAATGCTATATAACGTTATACGTTTTATCGTAATGCTATATAACATAATTCCTTATAACGTATTGCTACATAAGGTTATACGTTATATCGTATTGCTACATAACGGTATACGTTATAACGTATTACCATATAACGATATACGTTATATTGTAATGCTGCATAAAGTTATACGTTATATCGTAATGCTACATAACGTTATACGTTATATCGTAATGCTATATAACTAAATTCGTTATAATGTAATGCTACATAACGTTATACGTTATAACGTAATACTACATAACGTTATACGTTATATCGTAATGCTACGTAGCGTTATATGTTATAACGTATTACCCTATAACGTTATACGTTATATCGTATTGCTATATAACAAAATTCGTTATAATGTTATGTTACATAACGTTATACGTTATATCGTAATGCTATATAACATAATTCGTTATAACGTAATACTACATAACGTTATACGTTATAACGTATTACCATATAACGTTATACGTTATAACGTATTACCATATAACGTTATAAGCTATATCGTTATGCTACATAACGTTATACGTGATGTCGTAATGCTACATAACGTTATACGTTATATCGTAATGCTACATAACGTTATACGTTATAACGTAATACTACATAACGTTATTCGTTATATCGTAGTACTACATAACGTTATACGTTATAACGTATTACCATATAACGTTATACGTTATATCGTTATGCTACATAACGTTATACGTTATAACGTATTACCATATAACGTTATACGTAATATCCTAATGCTACATAACGTTATACGTTATAACGTAATACTACATAACGTTATTCGTTATATCGTAGTACTACATAACGTTATACGTTATAACGTATTACCATATAACGTTATACGTTATATCGTTATGCTACATAACGTTATACGTGATATCGTAATGCTACATAACGTTGTACGTTATATCGTAATGCTACATAACGTTATACGTTATATCGTTATGCTACATAACGTTACACGTTCTAACGTAATACTACATAATGTTATACGTTATACCGTAATACTATATAACGTTATACGTTATACCGTAATGCTATATAACATAATTCGTTGTAACGTATTACAATATAACGTTATACGCTATATGGTAATGCTACATAACGTTATACGTTATATGGTAATGCTACAGAACGTTATACGTTATATAGTAATGCTACATAACGTTATACGTTATAACGTATTACCATATAACGTTATACGTTATATCGTAATGCTACATAACGTTATACGTTTTATCGTAATACTACATAACGTTATACATTATAACGTAATACTACATAACGTTATATGTTATAACGTAATACTACATAACGATATACGTTATATCGTAATGCTACATATCGTTATACGTTATGTCGTTATGCTACATAACGTTATACGTTATATCGTAATGCTACGTAACGTTATACGTTATAACGTATTACCATATAACGTTATACGTTATATCGTAATGCTACATAACGTTATACGTTATAACGCATTACCACGTAACGTTATACGTTATATGGTAATGCTACATAACGTTATACGTTTTATCGTAATACTACATAACGTTATTCGTTATAATGTAATACTACATAACGTTATACGTTATAACGTATTGCCATAAAACGTTATACGTTATAACGTATTACCATATAACGTTATACGTTATATCGTTATGCTACATAACGTTATACGTGATATCGTAATGCTACATTTTATACGTTATATCGTAATGCTACATAACGTTATACGTTATATCATAATACTACATAACGTTATACGTTCTAACGCATTACCATATAATGTTATACGTTATATCGTAATGCTATATAACATAATTCGATATAACGTAATGCTACATAACGTTATACGTTATATTGTTATGCTACATAACGTTATACGTTATATCGTAATGCTACGTAACGTTATACGTTATAACGTATTACCATATAACGTTATACGTTATATCGTAATGATATATAACAAAATTCGTTATAATGTAATGCTACATAACGTTATACGTTATAACGTAATAATACATAACGTTATACGTTATATCGTAATGCTACGTAGCGTTATACGTTATAACGTATTACCATATAGCGTTATACGTTATATCGTAATGCTACATAACGTTATACGTTATATCGTAATGCTACATAACGATATACGTTATAACGTAATTCTACATAACGTTATACGTTATATCGTAATGCTACGTAGCGTTATACGTTATAACGTATTACCATATAACGTTATACGTTATATCGTAATGCTACACAACGTTATACGTTATATCCTTATTGCCATATAACGTTATACGTTATAACGTATTACCATATAACGTTATACGTTATAATGTAATGCTACATAACGTTATACGTTATATCGTAATGCTATATAACATAATTCGTTATAACGTAATGCTACATAACGTTATACGTTATATCGTAATGCTACATAACGTTATGCGTTTTAACGTATTACCATATAACGTTATACGTTATATCGTAATGCTACATAACGTTATACGTTATATCGTAATGCTACGTAGCGTTATACGTTATAACGTATTACCATATAACGTTATCCGTTATATCGCAATGCTACATAACGTTATACGTTATAACGTATTACCATATAACGTTATACGTTATATCGTAATGCTACATAACGTTATACGTTATAACGTATTACCATATAACGTTATACGTTATATGGTAATGCTACATAACGTCATAGGTTATAACGTATTACCATATAACGTTATACGTTATATCGTAATGCTACATAACGTTATACGTTTTATCGTAATACTACATAACGTTATTCGTTATAACGTAATACTACATAACGTTATACCTTATAACGTATTACCATATAACGTTATACGTTATAACGTATTACCATATAACGTTATACGTTATATCGTTATGCTACATAACGTTATACGTTATAACGTATTACCATATAACGTTATACGTTATATCGTAATGCTATATAACAAAATTCGTTATAATGTAATGCTACATAACGTTATACGTTATATCGTAATGCTACATAACGTTATACGTCATATCGTAATGCTACATAACGTTATACGTTATAACGTATTACCATATAACGTTATACGATATATCGTAATGCTACATAACGTTATACGTTATATCGTAATGCTATATAACGTTATACGTTTTATCGTAATGCTATATAACATAATTCCTTATAACGTATTGCTACATAAGGTTATACGTTATATCGTATTGCTACATAACGGTATACGTTATAACGTATTACCATATAACGATATACGTTATATTGTAATGCTGCATAAAGTTATACGTTATATCGTAATGCTACATAACGTTATACGTTATATCGTAATGCTATATAACAAAATTCGTTATAATGTAATGCTACATAACGTTATACGTTATAACGTAATACTACATAACGTTATACGTTATATCGTAATGCTACGTAGCGTTATATGTTAGAACGTATTACCCTATAACGTTATACGTTATATCGCATTGCTATATAACAAAATTCGTTATAATGTTATGTTACATAACGTTATACGTTATATCGTAATGCTATATAACATAATTCGTTATAACGTATTACTACATAACGTTATACGTTATAACGTATTACCATATAACGTTATACGTTATAACGTATTACCATATAACGTTATAAGTTATATCGTTATGCTACATAACGTTATACGTGATGTCGTAATGCTACATAACGTTATACGTTATATCGTAATGCTACATATCGTTATACGTTATATCGTTATGCAACATAACGTTATACGTTATAACGTATTACCATATAACGTTATAAGTTATATCGTAATTCTACAAAACGTTATACGTTATAACGTATTACCATATAACGTTATACGTTATATCCTAATGCTACATAACGTTATACGTTATATCGTAATACTACATAACGTTATTCGTTATATCGTAGTACTACATAACGTTATACGTTATAACGTATTACCATATAACGTTATACGTTATATCGTTATGCTACATAACGTTATACGTGATATCGTAATGCTACATAACGTTATACATTATAACGTAATACTACATAACGTTATATGTTATAACGTAATACTACATAACGATATACGTTATATCGTAATGCTACATAACGTTATACGTTATATCGTAATGCTATATAACATAATTCGTTATAACGTAATGCTACATAACGTTATACGTTATATCGTAATGCTACATAACGTTATGCGTTATAACGTATTACCATATAACGTTATACGTTATATCCTAATGCTACATAACGTTATACGTTATAACGTATTACCATATAACGTTATACGTTATATCGTAATGCTATATAACAAAATGCGTTATAATGTAATGCTACATAACGTTATACGTTATATCGTAATGCTACATAACGTTATACGTCATATCGTAATGCTACATAACGTTATACGTTATAACGTATTACCATATAACGTTATACGATATATCGTAATGCTACATAACGTTATACGTTATATCGTAATGCTATATAACGTTATACGTTTTATCGTAATGCTATATAACATAATTCCTTATAACGTATTGCTACATAAGGTTATACGTTATATCGTATTGCTACATAACGGTATACGTTATAACGTATTACCATATAACGATATACGTTATATTGTAATGCTGCATAAAGTTATACGTTATATCGTAATGCTACATAACGTTATACGTTATATCGTAATGCTATATAACAAAATTCGTTATAATGTAATGCTACATAACGTTATACGTTATAACGTAATACTACATAACGTTATACGTTATATCGTAATGCTACGTAGCGTTATATGTTAGAACGTATTACCCTATAACGTTATACGTTATATCGCATTGCTATATAACAAAATTCGTTATAATGTTATGTTACATAACGTTATACGTTATATCGTAATGCTATATAACATAATTCGTTATAACGTAATACTACATAACGTTATACGTTATAACGTATTACCATATAACGTTATACGTTATAACGTATTACCATATAACGTTATAAGTTATATCGTTATGCTACATAACGTTATACGTGATGTCGTAATGCTACATAACGTTATACGTTATATCGTAATGCTACATAACGTTATACGTTATATCGTTATGCAACATAACGTTATACGTTATAACGTATTACCATATAACGTTATAAGTTATATCGTAATTCTACAAAACGTTATACGTTATAACGTATTACCATATGACGTTATACGTTATATCCTAATGCTACATAACGTTATACGTTATATCGTAATACTACATAACGTTATTCGTTATATCGTAGTACTACATAACGTTATACGTTATAACGTATTACCATATAACGTTATACGTTATATCGTTATGCTACATAACGTTATACGTTATATCGTAATGCTACATAACATTGTACGTTATATCGTAATGCTACATAACGTTATACGTTATATCGTTATGCTACATAACGTTACACGTTATAACGCATTACCATGCAACGTTATACGTTATATGGTAATGCTACATAACGTCATACGTTATAACGTATTACCATATAACGTTATACGTTATATCGTAATGCTACGTAACGTTATACGTTATAACGTATTACCATATAACGTTATACGTTATATCGTAATGCTACATAACGTTATACGTTATATGGTAATGCTACAGAACGTTATACGTTATATAGTAATGCTACATAACGTTATACGTTATAACGTATTACCATATAACGTTATACGTTATATCGTTATGCTACATAACGTTATACGTTATACCGTAATGCTATATAACATAATTCGTTATATCGTATTACCATATAACGTTATACGCTATATGGTAATGCTACATATCGTTATACGTTATATGGTAATGCTACAGAACGTTATACGTTATATAGTAATGCTACATAACGTTATACGTTATAACGTATTACCATATAACGTTATACGTTATATCGTAATGCTACGTAACGTTATACGTTATAACGTATTACCATATAACGTTATACGTTATATCGTAATGCTACATAACGTCATACGTTATAACGTATTACCATATAACGTTATACGTTATATCGTAATGCTACGTAACGTTATACGTTATAACGTATTACCATATAACGTTATACGTTATATCCTAATGCTACATAACGTTATACGTTATATCGTAATACTACATAACGTTATTCGTTATATCGTAGTACTACATAACGTTATACGTTATAACGTATTACCATATAACGTTATACGTTATATCGTTATGCTACATAACGTTATACTTTATACCGTAATGCTATATAACATAATTCGTTATAACGTATTACCATATAACGTTATACGCTATATGGTAATGCTACATATCGTTATACGTTATATGGTAATGCTACAGAACGTTATACGTTATATAGTAATGCTACATAACGTTATACGTTATAACGTATTACCATATAACGTTATACGTTATATCGTAATGCTACGTAACGTTATACGTTATAACGTATTACCATATAACGTTATACGTTATATCGTAATGCTACATAACGTTATACGTTATAACGCATTACCATGCAACGTTATACGTTATATGGTAATGCTACATAACGTCATACGTTATAACGTATTACCATATAACGTTATACGTTATATCGTAATGCTACATAACGTTATACGTTTTATCGTAATACTACATAACGTTATTCGTTATAACGTAATACTACATAACGTTATACGTTATAACGTATTACCATATAACGTTATACGTTATAACGTATTACCATATAACGTTATACGTTATATCGTTATGCTACATAACGTTATACGTTATATCGTAATGCTATATAACAAAATTCGTTATAATGTAATGCTACATAACGTTATACGTTATATCGTAATGCTACATAACGTTATACGTCATATCGTAATGCTACATAACGTTATACGTTATAACGTATTGCCATATAACGTTATACGATATATCGTAATGCTACATAACGTTATACGTTATATCGTAATGCTATATAACGTTATACGTTTTATCGTTATGCTACATAACGTTATACGTTATAAAGTATTACCATATAACGTTATACGTTATATCGTAATGCTATATAACAAAATTCGTTATAATGTAATGCTACATAACGTTATACGTTATATCGTAATGCTACATAACGTTATACGTCATATCGTAATGCTACATAACGTTATACGTTATAACGTATTGCCATATAACGTTATACGATATATCGTAATGCTACATAACGTTATACGTTATATCGTAATGCTATATAACGTTATACGTTTTATCGTAATGCTATATAACATAATTCCTTATAACGTATTGCTACATAAGGTTATACGTTATATGGTAATGCTACATAACGTTATACGTTATAACGTATTACCATATAACGTTATACGTTATATGGCAATGCTACATAACGTTATACGTTATAACGTATTACCATACAACATTATACGTTATATCGTAATGCTACATAACGTTATACGTTTTAACGTATTACCATATAACGTTATACGTTATATCATTATGCTACATAACGTTATACGTTATAACGTAATACTACATAACGGTATACGTTATAACGTAATACTACATAACGTTATACGTTATAACGTATTACCATATAACGTTATACGTTATATCGTTATGCTACATAACGTTATACGTTATATGGTAATGCTACATAACGTTATACGTTATAACGTATTACCATATAACGTTATACGTTATATCGTAATGCTATATAACATATTTCGTTATAACGTAATGCTACATAACGTTATACATTATAACGTAATACTACATAACGTTATATCTTATAACGTAATACTACATAACGATATACGTTATATCGTAATGCTACATAACGTTATACGTTATATCGTTATGCTACATAACGTTATACGTTATAACGTATTACCATATAACGTTATACGTTATATCGTAATGCTACATAACGTTATACGTTATAACGTATTACCATATAACGTTATACGTTATATCCTAATGCTACATAACGTTATACGTTATAACGTAATACTACATAACGTTATTCGTTATATCGTAGTACTACATAACGTTATACGTTATAACGTATTACCATATAACGTTATACGTTATATCGTTATGCTACATAACGTTATACGTGATATCGTAATGCTACATAACGTTATACATTATAACGTAATACTACATAACGTTATATGTTATAACGTAATACTACATAACGATATACGTTATATCGTAATGCTACATAACGTTATACGTTATATCGTTATGCTACATAACGTTATACGTTATAACGTATTACCATATAACGTTATACGTTATACCGTAATGCTATATAACATAATTCGTTATAACGTATTACCATATAACGTTATACGCTATATGGTAATGCTACATAACGTTATACGTTATATGGTAATGCTACAGAACGTTATACGTTATATAGTAATGCTACATAACGTTATACGTTATAACGTATTACCATATAACGTTATACGTTATATCGTAATGCTACATAACGTTATACGTTTTATCGTAATACTACATGACGTTATACATTATAACGTAATACTACATAACGTTATATGTTATAACGTAATACTACATAACGATATACGTTATATCGTAATGCTACATATCGTTATACGTTATGTTGTTATGCTACATAACGTTATACGTTATATCGTAATGCTACGTAACGTTATATACTATAACGTTATACGTTATATCGCATTGCTATATAACAAAATTCGTTATAATGTTATGTTACATAACGTTATACGTTATATCGTAATGCTATATAACATAATTCGTTATAACGTAATACTACATAACGTTATACGTTATAACGTATTACCATATAACGTTATACGTTATAACGTATTACCATATAACGTTATAAGTTATATCGTTATGCTACATAACGTTATACGTGATGTCGTAATGCTACATAACGTAATACGTTATATCGTAATGCTACATAACGTTATACGTTATATCGTTATGCAACATAACGTTATACGTTATAACGTATTACCATATAACGTTATAAGTTATATCGTAATTCTACAAAACGTTATACGTTATAACGTATTACCATATAACGTTATACGTTATATCCTAATGCTACATAACGTTATACGTTATATCGTAATACTACATAACGTTATTCGTTATATCGTAGTACTACATAACGTTATACGTTATAACGTATTACCATATAACGTTATACGTTATATCGTTATGCTACATAACGTTATACGTTATATCGTAATGCTACATAACATTGTACGTTATATCGTAATGCTACATAACGTTATACGTTATATCGTTATGCTACATAACGTTACACGTTATAACGCATTACCATGCAACGTTATACGTTATATGGTAATGCTACATAACGTCATACGTTATAACGTATTACCATATAACGTTATACGTTATATCGAAATGCTACGTAACGTTATACGTTATAACGTATTACCATATAACGTTATACGTTATATCGTAATGCTACGTAACGTTATACGTTATAACGTATTACCATATAACGTTATACGTTATATCGTTATGCTACATAACGTTATACGTTATACCGTAATGCTATATAACATAATTCGTTATAACGTATTACCATATAACGTTATACGCTATATGGTAATGCTACATATCGTTATACGTTATATGGTAATGCTACAGAACGTTATACGTTATATAGTAATGCTACATAACGTTATACGTTATAACGTATTACCATATAACGTTATACGTTATATCGTAATGCTACGTAACGTTATACGTTATAACGTATTACCATATAACGTTATACGTTATATCGTAATGCTACATAACGTCATACGTTATAACGTATTACCATATAACGTTATACGTTATATCGTAATGCTACGTAACGTTATACGTTATAACGTATTACCATATAACGTTATACGTTATATCCTAATGCTACATAACGTTATACGTTATATCGTAATACTACATAACGTTATTCGTTATATCGTAGTACTACATAACGTTATACGTTATAACGTATTACCATATAACGTTATACGTTATATCGTTATGCTACATAACGTTATACGTTATACCGTAATGCTATATAACATAATTCGTTATAACGTATTACCATATAACGTTATACGCTATATGGTAATGCTACATATCGTTATACGTTATATGGTAATGCTACAGAACGTTATACGTTATATAGTAATGCTACATAACGTTATACGTTATAACGTATTACCATATAACGTTATACGTTATATCGTAATGCTACGTAACGTTATACGTTATAACGTATTACCATATAACGTTATACGTTATATCGTAATGCTACATAACGTTATACGTTATAACGCATTACCATGCAACGTTATACGTTATATGGTAATGCTACATAACGTCATACGTTATAACGTATTACCATATAACGTTATACGTTATATCGTAATGCTACATAACGTTATACGTTTTATCGTAATACTACATAACGTTATTCGTTATAACGTAATACTACATAACGTTATACGTTATAACGTATTACCATATAACGTTATACGTTATAACGTATTACCATATAACGTTATACGTTATATCGTTATGCTACATAACGTTATACGTTATATCGTAATGCTATATAACAAAATTCGTTATAATGTAATGCTACATAACGTTATACGTTATATCGTAATGCTACATAACGTTATACGTCATATCGTAATGCTACATAACGTTATACGTTATAACGTATTGCCATATAACGTTATACGATATATCGTAATGCTACATAACGTTATACGTTATATCGTAATGCTATATAACGTTATACGTTTTATCGTTATGCTACATAACGTTATACGTTATAAAGTATTACCATATAACGTTATACGTTATATCGTAATGCTATATAACAAAATTCGTTATAATGTAATGCTACATAACGTTATACGTTATATCGTAATGCTACATAACGTTATACGTCATATCGTAATGCTACATAACGTTATACGTTATAACGTATTGCCATATAACGTTATACGATATATCGTAATGCTACATAACGTTATACGTCATATCGTAATGCTATATAACGTTATACGTTTTATCGTAATGCTATATAACATAATTCCTTATAACGTATTGCTACATAATATTATATGGTAATGCTACATAACGTTATACGTTATAACGTATTACCATATAACGTTATACGTTATATGGCAATGCTACATAACGTTATACGTTATAACGTATTACCATACAACATTATACGTTATATCGTAATGCTACATAACGTTATACGTTTTAACGTATTACCATATAACGTTATACGTTATATCATTATGCTACATAACGTTATACGTTATAACGTAATACTACATAACGGTATACGTTATAACGTAATACTACATAACGTTATACGTTATAACGTATTACCATATAACGTTATACGTTATATCGTTATGCTACATAACGTTATACGTTATATGGTAATGCTACATAACGTTATACGTTATAACGTATTACCATATAACGTTGTACGTTATATCGTAATGCTATATAACATATTTCGTTATAACGTAATGCTACATAACGTTATACATTATAACGTAATACTACATAACGTTATATGTTATAACGTAATACTACATAACGATATACGTTATATCGTAATGCTACATAACGTTATACGTTATATCGTTATGCTACATAACGTTATACGTTATAACGTATTACCATATAACGTTATACGTTATATCGTAATGCTACATAACGTTATACGTTATAACGTATTACCATATAACGTTATACGTTATATCCTAATGCTACATAACGTTATACGTTATAGCGTAATACTACATAACGTTATTCGTTATATCGTAGTACTACATAACGTTATACGTTATAACGTATTACCATATAACGTTATACGTTATATCGTTATGCTACATAACGTTATACGTGATATCGTAATGCTACATAACGTTATACATTATAACGTAATACTACATAACGTTATATGTTATAACGTAATACTACATAACGATATACGTTATATCGTAATGCTACATAACGTTATACGTTATATCGTTATGCTACATAACGTTATACGTTATAACGTATTACCATATAACGTTATACGTTATACCGTAATGCTATATAACATAATTCGTTATAACGTATTACCATATAACGTTATACGCTATATGGTAATGCTACATAACGTTATACGTTATATGGTAATGCTACAGAACGTTATACGTTATATAGTAATGCTACATAACGTTATACGTTATAACGTATTACCATATAACGTTATACGTTATATCGTAATGCTACATAACGTTATACGTTTTATCGTAATACTACATGACGTTATACATTATAACGTAATACTACATAACGTTATATGTTATAACGTAATACTACATAACGATATACGTTATATCGTAATGCTACATATCGTTATACGTTATGTTGTTATGCTACATAACGTTATACGTTATATCGTAATGCTACGTAACGTTATACGTTATAACGTATTACCATATAACGTTATACGTTATATCGTAATGCTACATAACGTTATACGTTATAACGCATTACCATGTAACGTTATACGTTATATGGTAATGCTACATAACGTTATACGTTTTATCGTAATACTACATAACGTTATTCGTTATAATGTAATACTACATAACGTTATACGTTATAACGTATTGCCATATAACGTTATACGTTATAACGTATTACCATATAACGTTATACGTTATATCGTAATGCTACATAACGTTATACGTTATATCGTAATGCTACGTAGCGTTATACGTTATAACGCATTACCATGCAACGTTATACGTTATATGGTAATGCTACATAACGTCATACGTTATAACGTATTACCATATAACGTTATACGTTATATCGTAATGCTACGTAACGTTATACGTTATAACGTATTACCATATAACGTTATACGTTATATCGTAATGCTACGTAACGTTATACGTTATAACGTATTACCATATAACGTTATACGTTATATCGTTATGCTACATAACGTTATACGTTATACCGTAATGCTATATAACATAATTCGTTATAACGTATTACCATATAACGTTATACGCTATATGGTAATGCTACATATCGTTATACGTTATATGGTAATGCTACAGAACGTTATACGTTATATAGTAATGCTACATAACGTTATACGTTATAACGTATTACCATATAACGTTATACGTTATATCGTAATGCTACGTAACGTTATACGTTATAACGTATTACCATATAACGTTATACGTTATATCGTAATGCTACATAACGTCATACGTTATAACGTATTACCATATAACGTTATACGTTATATCGTAATGCTACGTAACGTTATACGTTATAACGTATTACCATATAACGTTATACGTTATATCCTAATGCTACATAACGTTATACGTTATATCGTAATACTACATAACGTTATTCGTTATATCGTAGTACTACATAACGTTATACGATATAACGTATTACCATATAACGTTATACGTTATATCGTTATGCTACATAACGTTATACGTTATACCGTAATGCTATATAACATAATTCGTTATAACGTATTACCATATAACGTTATACGCTATATGGTAATGCTACATATCGTTATACGTTATATGGTAATGCTACAGAACGTTATACGTTATATAGTAATGCTACATAACGTTATACGTTATAACGTATTACCATATAACGTTATACGTTATATCGTAATGCTACGTAACGTTATACGTTATAACGTATTACCATATAACGTTATACGTTATATCGTAATGCTACATAACGTTATACGTTATAACGCATTACCATGCAACGTTATACGTTATATGGTAATGCTACATAACGTCATACGTTATAACGTATTACCATATAACGTTATACGTTATATCGTAATGCTACATAACGTTATACGTTTTATCGTAATACTACATAACGTTATTCGTTATAACGTAATACTACATAACGTTATACGTTATAACGTATTACCATATAACGTTATACGTTATATCGTTATGCTACATAACGTTATACGTTATATCGTAATGCTATATAACAAAATTCGTTATAATGTAATGCTACATAACGTTATACGTTATATCGTAATGCTACATAACGTTATACGTCATATCGTAATGCTACATAACGTTATACGTTATAACGTATTGCCATATAACGTTATACGATATATCGTAATGCTACATAACGTTATACGTTATATCGTAATGCTATATAACGTTATACGTTTTATCGTTATGCTACATAACGTTATACGTTATAAAGTATTACCATATAACGTTATACGTTATATCGTAATGCTATATAACAAAATTCGTTATAATGTAATGCTACATAACGTTATACGTTATATCGTAATGCTACATAACGCTATACGTCATATCGTAATGCTACATAACGTTATACGTTATAACGTATTGCCATATAACGTTATACGATATATCGTAATGCTACATAACGTTATACGTTATATCGTAATGCTATATAACGTTATACGTTTTATCGTAATGCTATATAACATAATTCCTTATAACGTATTGCTACATAATATTATATGGTAATGCTACATAACGTTATACGTTATAACGTATTACCATATAACGTTATACGTTATATGGCAATGCTACATAACGTTATACGTTATAACGTATTACCAGACAACATTATACGTTATATCGTAATGCTACATAACGTTATACGTTTTAACGTATTACCATATAACGTTATACGTTATATCATTATGCTACATAACGTTATACGTTATAACGTAATACTACATAACGGTATACGTTATAACGTAATACTACATAACGTTATACGTTATAACGTATTACCATATAACGTTATACGTTATATCGTTATGCTACATAACGTTATACGTTATATGGTAATGCTACATAACGTTATACGTTATAACGTATTACCATATAACGTTGTACGTTATATCGTAATGCTATATAACATATTTCGTTATAACGTAATGCTACATAACGTTATACATTATAACGTAATACTACATAACGTTATATGTTATAACGTAATACTACATAACGATATACGTTATATCGTAATGCTACATAACGTTATACGTTATATCGTTATGCTACATAACGTTATACGTTATAACGTATTACCATATAACGTTATACGTTATATCGTAATGCTACATAACGTTATACGTTATAACGTATTACCATATAACGTTATACGTTATATCCTAATGCTACATAACGTTATACGTTATAATGTAATACTACATAACGTTATTCGTTATATCGTAGTACTACATAACGTTATACGTTATAACGTATTACCATATAACGTTATACGTTATATCGTTATGCTACATAACGTTATACGTGATATCGTAATGCTACATAACGTTATACATTATAACGTAATACTACATAACGTTATATGTTATAACGTAATACTACATAACGATATACGTTATATCGTAATGCTACATAACGTTATACGTTATATCGTTATGCTACATAACGTTATACGTTATAACGTATTACCATATAACGTTATACGTTATACCGTAATGCTATATAACATAATTCGTTATAACGTATTACCATATAACGTTATACGCTATATGGTAATGCTACATAACGTTATACGTTATATGGTAATGCTACAGAACGTTATACGTTATATAGTAATGCTACATAACGTTATACGTTATAACGTATTACCATATAACGTTATACGTTATATCGTAATGCTACATAACGTTATACGTTTTATCGTAATACTACATGACGTTATACATTATAACGTAATACTACATAACGTTATATGTTATAACGTAATACTACATAACGATATACGTTATATCGTAATGCTACATATCGTTATACGTTATGTTGTTATGCTACATAACGTTATACGTTATATCGTAATGCTACGTAACGTTATACGTTATAACGTATTACCATATAACGTTATACGTTATATCGTAATGCTACATAACGTTATACGTTATAACGCATTACCATGTAACGTTATACGTTATATGGTAATGCTACATAACGTTATACGTTTTATCGTAATACTACATAACGTTATTCGTTATAATGTAATACTACATAACGTTATACGTTATAACGTATTGCCATATAACGTTATACGTTATAACGTATTACCATATAACGTTATACGTTATATCGTAATGCTACATAACGTTATACGTTATATCGTAATGCTACGTAGCGTTATACGTTATAACGTATTACCATATAACGTTATCCGTTATATCGCAATGCTACATAACGTTATACGTTATAACGTATTACCATTTAACGTTATGCGTTATATCGTAATGCTACGTAACGTTATACGTTATAACGTATTACCATATAACGTTATACGTTATATCGTAATGCTACATAACGTTATACGTTATAACGCATTACCATGTAACGTTATACGTTATATGGTAATGCTACATAACGTTATACGTTTTATCGTAATACTACATAACGTTATTCGTTATAATGTAATACTACATAACGTTATACGTTATAACGCATTACCATGTAACGTTATACGTTATATGGTAATGCTACATAACGTTATACGTTTTATCGTAATACTACATGACGTTATACATTATAACGTAATACTACATAACGTTATATGTTATAACGTAATACTACATAACGATATACGTGATATCGTAATGCTACATTTTATACGTTATATCGTAATGCTACATAACGTTATACGTTATATCATAATACTACATAACGTTATACGTTCTAACGCATTACCATATAACGTTATACGTTATATCGTAATGCTATATAACATAATTCGATATAATGTAATGCTACATAACGTTATACGTTATAATGTAATGCTACATAACGTTATACGTTATATTGTAATGCTATATAACATAATTCGTTCTAACGTATTACCATATAAAGTTATACGTTATATGGTAATGCTACATAACGATATATGTTATAACGTATTACCATACAACGTTATACGTTATAATGTAATGCTACATAACGTTATACGTTATATCGTAATGCTATATAACATAACTCGTTATAACGTAATGCTACATAACGTTAAACGTTATAACGTAATACTACATAACGTTATGCGTTTTAACGTATTACCATATAACGTTATACGTTATATCGTAATGCTATATAACATAATTCCTTATAACGTAATGTTACATAACGTTATACGTTATATCGTAATGCTACATAACGTTATACGTCATATCGTAATGCTACATAACGTTATACGTTATAACGTATTACCATATAACGTTATACGATATATCGTAATGCTACATAACGTTATACGTTATATCGTAATGCTATATAACGTTATACGTTTTATCGTAATGCTATATAACATAATTCCTTATAACGTATTGCTACATAAGGTTATACGTTATATCGTATTGCTACATATCGGTATACGTTATAACGTATTACCATATAACGATATACGTTATATTGTAATGCTGCATAAAGTTATACGTTATATCGTAATGGTACATAACGTTATACGTTATATCGTAATGCTATATAACTAAATTCGTTATAATGTAATGCTACATAACGTTATACGTTATAACGTAATACTACATAACGTTATACGTTATATCGTAATGCTACGTAGCGTTATATGTTATAACGTATTACCCTATAACGTTATACGTTATATCGTAATGCTACG
Source organism: Bombus lapidarius (assembly GCA_936014575.1). NCBI lineage: Eukaryota > Metazoa > Arthropoda > Insecta > Hymenoptera > Apidae > Bombus > Bombus lapidarius. The sequence continues at coordinate 22,725 of CAKXZU010000324.1, forward strand.
TAGCGTTATATGTTATAACGTATTAGCATATAACGTTATACGTTATATCGTTATGCTACATAACGTTATACGTGATATCGTAATGCTACATTTTATACGTTATATCGTAATGCTACATAACGTTATACGTTATATCCTAATGCTACATAACGTTATACGTTATAACGTAATACTACATAACGTTATACTTTATATCGTATTACCATATAACGTTATACGTTATAACGTATTACCATATAACGATATACGTTATATCGTATTACCATATAACGTTATACGTTATATTGTAATGCTGCATAACGTTATACGTTATATCGTTATGCTACATAACGTTATACGTTATAACGTATTACCATATAACGTTATATGTTATATCGTAATACTACATAACGTTATTCGTTATATCGTATTACTACATAACGTTATACGTTATAACGTATTACCATATAACGTTATACGTTATATCGTTATGCTACATAACGTTATACGTTATATCGTAATGCTACATAACGTTGTACGTTATATCGTAATGCTACATAACGTTATACGTTATATCGTTATGCTACATAACGTTACACGTTCTAACGTAATACTACATAATGTTATACGTTATACCGTATTACTATATAACGTTATACGTTATACCGTAATGCTATATAACATAATTCGTTATAACGTATTACCATATAACGTTATACGCTATATGGTAATGCTACATATCGTTATACGTTATATCGTTATGCTACATAACGTTATACGTTATATCGTAATGCTACGTAACGTTATACGTTATAACGTATTACCATATAACGTTATACGTTATATCGTAATGCTACATAACGTTATACGTTATAACGCATTACCATGCAACGTTATACGTTATATGGTAATGCTACATAACGTCATGCGTTATAACGTATTACCATATAACGTTATACGTTATATCGTAATGCTACATAACGTTATACGTTTTAGCGTAATACTACATAACGTTATTCGTTATAACGTAATACTACATAACGTTATACGTTATAACGTATTACCATATAACGTTATACGTTATAACGTATTAGCATATAACGTTATACGTTATATCGTTATGCTACGTAACGTTATACGTGATATCGTAATGCTACATTTTATACGTTATATCGTAATGCTACATAACGTTATACGTTATATCCTAATGCTACATAACGTTATACGTTATAACGTAATACTACATAACGTTATACTTTATATCGTATTACCATATAACGTTATACGTTATAACGTATTACCATATAACGATATACGTTATATCGTATTACCATATAACGTTATACGTTATATTGTAATGCTGCATAACGTTATACGTTATATCGTTATGCTACATAACGTTATACGTGATACCGTAATGCTATATAACATAATTCGTTCTAACGTATTACCATATAAAGTTATACGTTATATGGTAATGCTACATAACGATATACGTTATAACGTATTACCATACAACGTTATACGTTATAATGTAATGCTACATAACGTTATACGTTATATCGTAATGCTACATAACGTTATACGTTTTAGCGTAATACTACATAACGTTATTCGTTATAACGTAATACTACATAACGTTATACGTTATAACGTATTACCATATAACGTTATACGTTATAACGTATTAGCATATAACGTTATACGTTATAACGTATTAGCATATAACGTTATACGTTATATCGTTATGCTACATAACGTTATACGTGATATCGTAATGCTACATTTTATACGTTATATCGTAATGCTACATAACGTTATACGTTATATCCTAATGCTACATAACGTTATACGTTATAACGTAATACTACATAACGTTATACTTTATATCGTATTACCATATAACGTTATACGTTATAACGTATTACCATATAACGATATACGTTATATCGTATTACCATATAACGTTATACGTTATATTGTAATGCTGCATAACGTTATACGTTATATCGTTATGCTACATAACGTTATACGTGATACCGTAATGCTATATAACATAATTCGTTCTAACGTATTACCATATAAAGTTATACGTTATATGGTAATGCTACATAACGATATACGTTATAACGTATTACCATACAACGTTATACGTTATAATGTAATGCTACATAACGTTATACGTTATATCGTAATGCTATATAACATAATTCGTTATAACGTAATGCTACATAACGTTATACGTTATAACGTAATACTACATAACGTTATGCGTTTTAACGTATTACCATATCACGTTATACGTTATATCGTAATGCTACATAACGTTATACGTTATATCGTTATGCTACATAACGTTATACGTTATATCGTAATGCTACGTAGCGTTATACGTTATAACGTATTACCATATAACGTTATCCGTTATATCGTAATGCTACATAACGTTATACGTTATAACGTATTACCATATAACGTTATACGTTATATCGTAATGCTACATAACGTTATACGTTATAACGTATTACCATATAACGTTATATGTTATATCGTAATACTACATAACGTTATTCGTTATAACGTAATACTACATAACGTTATACGTTATAACGTATTACCATATAAAGTTATACGTTATAACGTATTACCATATAACATTATACGTTATAACGTATTACCATATAACGTTATAAGTTATATCGTTATGCTACATAACGTTATACGTGATGTCGTAATGCTACATAACGTTATACGTTATATCGTAATGCTACATAACGTTATACGTTATAACGTAATACTACATAACGTTATACGTTATATCGTAATTCTACGTAGCGTTATACGTTTTAACGTATTACCATATGACGTTATACGTTATATCGTAATGCTATATAACAAAATTCGTTATAATGTAATGCTACATAACGTTATACGTTATAACGTAATACTACATAACGTTATACGTTATATCGTAATGCTACGTAGCGTTATATGTTATAACGTATTACCCTATAACGTTATACGTTATATCGTATTACCATATAACGTTATGAGTTCTAACGTATTACCATATAACGTTATACATTATATTGTAATGCTGCATAACGTTATACGTTATATCGTAATGCTACATAACATTATACGTTATATCGTAATGCTACATAACGTTATACGTTATAACGTAATACTACATAACGTTATACGTTATAACGTATTACCATATAACATTATACGTTATAACGTATTACCATATAACGTTATAAGTTATATCGTTATGCTACATAACGTTATACGTGATGTCGTAATGCTACATAACGTTATACGTTATATCGTAATGCTACATAACGTTATACGTTATAACGTAATACTACATAACGTTATACGTTATATCGTAATTCTACGTAGCGTTATACGTTTTAACGTATTACCATATGACGTTATACGTTATATCGTAATGCTATATAACAAAATTCGTTATAATGAAATGCTACATAACGTTATACGTTATAACGTAATACTACATAACGTTATACGTTATATCGTAATGCTACGTAGCGTTATACGTTATAACGTATTACCATATAACGTTATACGTTATATCGTAATGCTACATAACGTTATACGTTATATCGTAATGCTATATAACATATTTCGTTATAACGTAATGCTATATAACGTTATACGTTATAACGTAATACTACATAAAGTTATATGTTATAACGTAATACTACATAACGATATACGTTATATCGTAATGCTACATAACGATATACGTTATATCGTTATGCTACATAACGTTATACGTTATATCGTAATGCTACGTAGCGTTATACGTTATAACGTATTACCATATAACGTTATCCGTTATATCGTAATGCTACGTAGCGTTATATGTTATAACGTATTACCCTATAACGTTATACGTTATATCGTATTACCATATAACGTTATGAGTTATAACGTATTACCATATAACGTTATACGTTATATTGTAATGCTGCATAACGTTATACGTTATATCGTAACGCTACATAACATTATACGTTATATCGTAATGCTACATAACATTATACGTTATATCGTAATGCTACATAACGTTATACGTTATAACGTAATACTACATAACGTTATACGTTATAACGTATTACCATATAACGTTATACGTTATAACGTATTACCATATAACGTTATAAGTTATATCGTTATGCTACATAACGTTATACGTGATGTCGTAATGCTACATAACGTTATACGTTATAACGCAATACTACATAACGTTATGCGTTTTAACGTATTACCATATCACGTTATACGTTATATCGTAATGCTACATAACGTTATACGTTATATCGTTATGCTACATAACGTTATACGTTATATCGTAATGCTACGTAGCGTTATACGTTATAACGTATTACCATATAACGTTATCCGTTATATCGTAATGCTACATAACGTTATACGTTATATCGTAATGCTATATAACGTTATACGTCATATCGTAATGCTACATAACGTTATATGTTATAACGTATTACCATATAACGTTATACGATATATCGTAATGCTACATAACGTTATACGTTATATCGTAATGCTATATAACATAATACCTTATAACGTAATGTTACATAACGTTATACGTTATATCGTAATGCTACATAACGTTATACGTCATATCGTAATGCTACATAACGTTATATGTTATAACGTATTACCATATAACGTTATACGATATATCGTAATGCTACATAACGTTATACGTTATATCGTAATGCTATATAACGTTATACGTTTTATCGTAATGCTATATAACATAATTCCTTATAACGTAATGCTACATAAAGTTATACGTTATATCGTATTGCTACATAACGGTATACGTTATAACGTATTACCATATAACGTTATACGTTATATTGTAATGCTGCATAAAGTTATACGTTATATCGTAATGCTACATAACGTTATACGTTATATCGTAATGCAATATAACAAAATTCGTTATAATGTAATGCTACATAACGTTATACGTTATAACGTAATACTACATAACGTTATACGTTATATCGTAATTCTACGTAGCGTTATACGTTTTAACGTATTACCATATGACGTTATACGTTATATCGTAATGCTATATAACAAAATTCGTTATAATGAAATGCTACATAACGTTATACGTTATAACGTAATACTACATAACGTTATACGTTATATCGTAATGCTACGTAGCGTTATACGTTATAACGTATTACCATATAACGTTATACGTTATATCGTAATGCTACATAACGTTATACGTTATATCGTAATGCTATATAACATATTTCGTTATAACGTAATGCTACATAACGTTATACGTTATAACGTAATACTACATAAAGTTATATGTTATAACGTAATACTACATAACGATATACGTTATATCGTAATGCTACATAACGTTATACGTTATATCGTAATGCTATATAACAAAATTCGTTATAATGTAATGCTACATAACGTTATACGTTATAACGTAATACTACATAACGTTATACGTTATATCGTAATGCTACGTAGCGTTATATGTTATAACGTATTACCCTATAACGTTATACGTTATATCGTATTACCATATAACGTTATGAGTTATAACGTATTACCATATAACGTTATACGTTATATTGTAATGCTGCATAACGTTATACGTTATATCGTAACGCTACATAACATTATACGTTATATCGTAATGCTACATAACGTTATACGTTATAACGTAATACTACATAACGTTATACGTTATAACGTATTACCATATAACGTTATACGTTATAACGTATTACCATATAACGTTATAAGTTATATCGTTATGCTACATAACGTTATACGTGATGTCGTAATGCTACATAACGTTATACGTTATAACGCAATACTACATAACGTTATGCGTTTTAACGTATTACCATATCACGTTATACGTTATATCGTAATGCTACATAACGTTATACGTTATATCGTTATGCTACATAACGTTATACGTTATATCGAATGCTACGTAGCGTTATACGTTATAACGTATTACCATATAACGTTATCCGTTATATCGTAATGCTACATAACGTTATACGTTATAACGTATTACCATATAACGTTATATGTTATATCGTAATACTACATAACGTTATTCGTTATAACGTAATACTACATAACGTTATACGTTATAACGTATTACCATATAACGTTATACGTTATATCGTAATGCTATATAACATAATACCTTATAACGTAATGTTACATAACGTTATACGTTATATCGTAATGCTACATAACGTTATACGTCATATCGTAATGCTACATAACGTTATATGTTATAACGTATTACCATATAACGTTATACGATATATCGTAATGCTACATAACGTTATACGTTATATCGTAATGCTATATAACGTTATACGTTTTATCGTAATGCTATATAACATAATTCCTTATAACGTAATGCTACATAAAGTTATACTTTATATCGTATTGCTACATAACGGTATACGTTATAACGTATTACCATATAACGTTATACGTTATATTGTAATGCTGCATAAAGTTATACGTTATATCGTAATGCTACATAACGTTATACGTTATATCGTAATGCAATATAACAAAATTCGTTATAATGTAATGCTACATAACGTTATACGTTATAACGTAATACTACATAACGTTATACGTTATATCGTAATGCTATGTAGCGTTATATGTTATAACGTATTACCCTATAACGTTATACGTTATATCGTATTACCATATAACGTTATGAGTTATAACGTATTACCATATAACGTTATACGTTATATTGTAATGCTGCATAACGTTATACGTTATATCGTAATGCTACATAACATTATACGTTATATCGTAATGCTACATAACGTTATACGTTATAACGTAATACTACATAACGTTATACGTTATAACGTATTACCATATAACATTATACGTTATAACGTATTACCATATAACGTTATAAGTTATATCGTTATGCTACATAACGTTATACGTGATGTCGTAATGCTACATAACGTTATACGTTATATCGTAATGCTACATAACGTTATACGTTATAACGTAATACTACATAACGTTATACGTTATATCGTAATTCTACGTAGCGTTATACGTTTTAACGTATTACCATATGACGTTATACGTTATATCGTAATGCTATATAACAAAATTCGTTATAATGTAATGCTACATAACGTTATACGTTATAACGTAATACTACATAACGTTATACGTTATATCGTAATGCTAGGTAGCGTTATACGTTATAACGTATTACCATATAACGTTATACGTTATATCGTAATGCTACATAACGTTATACGTTATATCGTAATGCTATATAACATATTTCGTTATAACGTAATGCTACATAACGTTATACGTTATAACGTAATACTACATAAAGTTATATGTTATAACGTAATACTACATAACGATATACGTTATATCGTAATGCTACATAACGTTATACGTTATATCGTAATGCTATATAACAAAATTCGTTATAATGTAATGCTACATAACCTTATACGTTATAACGTAATACTACATAACGTTATACGTTATATCGTAATGCTACGTAGCGTTATATGTTATAACGTATTACCCTATAACGTTATACGTTATATCGTAATGCTACACAACGATATACGTTATATCGTAATGCTACATAACGTTATACGTTATATCGTAATGCTATATAACAAAATTCGTTATAATGTAATGCTACATAACGTTATACGTTATAACGTAATACTACATAACGTTATACGTTATATCGTAATGCTACGTAGCGTTATATGTTATAACGTATTACCCTATAACGTTATACGTTATATCGTATTACCATATAACGTTATACGTTATATTGTAATGCTGCATAACGTTATACGTTATATCGTAACGCTACATAACATTATACGTTATATCGTAATGCTACATAACGTTATACGTTATAACGTAATACTACATAACGTTATACGTTATAACGTATTACCATATAACGTTATACGTTATAACGTATTACCATATAACGTTATAAGTTATATCGTTATATTACATAACGTTATACGTGATGTCGTAATGCTACATAACGTTATACGTTATAACGTAATACTACATAACGTTATGCGTTTTAACGTATTACCATATCACGTTATACGTTATATCGTAATGCTACATAACGTTATACGTTATATCGTTATGCTACATAACGTTATACGTTATATCGTAATGCTACGTAGCGTTATACGTTATAACGTATTACCATATAACGTTATCCGTTATATCGTAATGCTACATAACGTTATACGTTATAACGTATTACCATATAACGTTATATGTTATATCGTAATACTACATAACGTTATTCGTTATAACGTAATACTACATAACGTTATACGTTATAACGTATTACCATATAACGTTATACGTTATATCGTAATGCTATATAACATAATACCTTATAACGTAATGTTACATAACGTTATACGTTATATCGTAATGCTACATAACGATATACGTTATAACGCATTACCATGTAACGTTATACGTTATATGGTAATGCTACATAACGTCATACGTTATAACGTATTACCATATAACGTTATACGTTATATCGTAATGCTACATAACGTTATACGTTTTATCGTAATACTACATAACGTTATTCGATATAACGTAATACTACATAACGTTATACGTTATAACGTATTACCATATAATGTTATACGTTATAACGTATTACCATATAACGTTATACGTTATATCGTTATGCTACATAACGTTATACGTTATATCGCAATGCTACGTAGCGTTATACGTTATAACGTATTACCATATAACGTTATACGTTATATCGTATTGCTACATAACGTTATACGTTATATCGTAATGCTACATAACGTTATACGTTATAACGTAATACTATATAACGTTATACGTTATATCGTAATGCTACGTAGCGTTATACGTTATATCGTATTACCATATAACGTTATACGTTATATCGTAATGCTACACAACGTTATACGTTATATCGTATTACCATATAACGTTATACGTTATAACGTATTACCATATAACGTTATACGTTATAACGTATTACCATATAACGTTATACGTTATATTGTAATGCTGCATAACGTTATACGTTATATCGTTATGCTACATAACGTTATACGTCATACCGTAATGCTATATAACATAATTCGTTCTAACGTATTACCATATAAAGTTATTCGTTATATGGTAATGCTACATAACGATATACGTTATAACATATTACCATACAACGTTATACGTTATAATGTAATGCTACATAACGTTATACGCTATATCGTAATGCTATATAACATAATTCGTTATAACGTAATGCTACATAACGTTATACGTTATAACGTAATACTACATAACGTTATGCGTTTTAACGTATTACCATATAACGTTATACGTTATATCGTAATGCTACATAACGTTATACGTTATATCGTTATGCTACATAACGTTATACGTTATATCGTAATGCTACGTAGCGTTATATGTTATAACGTATTACCCTATAACGTTATACGTTATATCGTAATGCTACACAACGTTATACGTTATATCGTGTTACCATATAACGTTACACGTTATATCGTAGTGCTATATAACGTTATACGTTATATCGTAATGCTACATAACATTATACGTTATATCGTAATGCTACATAACGTTATACGTTATAACGTAATACTACATAACGTTATACGTTATAACGTATTACCATATAACGTTATACGTTATAACGTATTACCATATAACGTTATAAGTTATATCGTTATGCTACATAACGTTATACGTGATGTCGTAATGCTACATAACGTTATACGTTATAACGTATTACCATATAACGTTATACGTTATATTGTAATGCTGCATAAAGTTATACGTTATATCGTAATGCTACATAACGTTATACGTTATATCGTAATGCTATATAACAAAATTCGTTATAATGTAATGCTACATAACGTTATACGTTATAACGTAATACTACATAACGTTATACGTTATATCGTAATGCTACGTAGCGTAATATGTTATAACGTATTACCCTACAACGTTATACGTTATATCGTATTACCATATAACGTTATGAGTTATAACATATTACCATATAACGTTATACGTTATATTGTAATGCTGCACAACGTTATACGTTATATCGTAATGCTACATAACATTATACGTTATATCGTAATGCTACATAACGTTATACGTTATAACGTAATACTACATAACGTTATACGTTATAACGTATTACCATATAACATTATACGTTATAACGTATTACCATATAACGTTATAAGTTATATCGTTATGCTACATAACGTTATACGTGATGTCGTAATGCTACATAACGTTATACGTTATATCGTAATGCTACATAACGTTATACGTTATAACGTAATACTACATAACGTTATACGTTATATCGTAATTCTACGTAGCGTTATACGTTTTAACGTATTACCATATGACGTTATACGTTATATCGTAATGCTATATAACAAAATTCGTTATAATGTAATGCTACATAACGTTATATGTTATAACGTAATACTACATAACGTTATACGTTATATCGTAATGCTAGGTAGCGTTATACGTTATAACGTATTACCATATAACGTTATACGTTATATCGTAATGCTACATAACGTTATACGTTATATCGTAATGCTATATAACATATTTCGTTATAACGTAATGCTACATAACGTTATACGTTATAACGTAATACTACATAAAGTTATATGTTATAACGTAATACTACATAACGATATACGTTATATCGTAATGCTACATAACGTTATACGTTATATCGTAATGCTATATAACAAAATTCGTTATAATGTAATGCTACATAACCTTATACGTTATAACGTAATACTACATAACGTTATACGTTATATCGTAATGCTACGTAGCGTTATATGTTATAACGTATTACCCTATAACGTTATACGTTATATCGTAATGCTACACAACGATATACGTTATATCGTAATGCTACATAACGTTATACGTTATATCGTAATGCTATATAACAAAATTCGTTATAATGTAATGCTACATAACGTTATACGTTATAACGTAATACTACATAACGTTATACGTTATATCGTAATGCTACGTAGCGTTATATGTTATAACGTATTACCCTATAACGTTATACGTTATATCGTATTACCATATAACGTTATGAGTTATAACGTATTACCATATAACGTTATACGTTATATTGTAATGCTGCATAACGTTATACGTTATATCGTAACGCTACATAACATTATACGTTATATCGTAATGCTACATAACGTTATACGTTATAACGTAATACTACATAACGTTATACGTTATAACGTATTACCATATAACGTTATACGTTATAACGTATTACCATATAACGTTATAAGTTATATCGTTATGCTACATAACGTTATACGTGATGTCGTAATGCTACATAACGTTATACGTTATAACGTAATACTACATAACGTTATGCGTTTTAACGTATTACCATATCACGTTATACGTTATATCGTAATGCTACATAACGTTATACGTTATATCGTTATGCTACATAACGTTATACGTTATATCGTAATGCTACGTAGCGTTATACGTTATAACGTATTACCATATAACGTTATCCGTTATATCGTAATGCTACATAACGTTATACGTTATAACGTATTACCATATAACGTTATATGTTATATCGTAATACTACATAACGTTATTCGTTATAACGTATTACTACATAACGTTATACGTTATAACGTATTACCATATAACGTTATACGTTATATCGTAATGCTATATAACATAATACCTTGTAACGTAATGTTACATAACGTTATACGTTATATCGTAATGCTACATAACGATATACGTTATAACGCATTACCATGTAACGTTATACGTTATATGGTAATGCTACATAACGTCATACGTTATAACGTATTACCATATAACGTTATACGTTATATCGTAATGCTACATAACGTTATACGTTTTATCGTAATACTACATAACGTTATTCGATATAACGTAATACTACATAACGTTATACGTTATAACGTATTACCATATAATGTTATACGTTATAACGTATTACCATATAACGTTATACGTTATATCGTTATGCTACATAACGTTATACGTTATATCGCAATGCTACGTAGCGTTATACGTTATAACGTATTACCATATAACGTTATACGTTATATCGTATTGCTACATAACGTTATACGTTATATCGTAATGCTACATAACGTTATACGTTATAACGTAATACTATATAACGTTATACGTTATATCGTAATGCTACGTAGCGTTATACGTTATATCGTATTACCATATAACGTTATACGTTATATCGTAATGCTACACAACGTTATACGTTATATCGTATTACCATATAACGTTATACGTTATAACGTATTACCATATAACGTTATACGTTATAACGTATTACCATATAACGTTATACGTTATATTGTAATGCTGCATAACGTTATACGTTATATCGTTATGCTACATAACGTTATACGTCATACCGTAATGCTATATAACATAATTCGTTATAACGTAATGCTACATAACGTTATACGTTATAACGTAATACTACATAACGTTATGCGTTTTAACGTATTACCATATAACGTTATACGTTATATCGTAATGCTACATAACGTTATACGTTATATCGTTATGCTACATAACGTTATACGTTATATCGTAATGCTACGTAGCGTTATATGTTATAACGTATTACCCTATAACGTTATACGTTATATCGTAATGCTACACAACGTTATACGTTATATCGTGTTACCATATAACGTTACACGTTATATCGTAGTGCTATGTAACGTTATACGTTATATCGTAATGCTACATAACATTATACGTTATATCGTAATGCTACATAACGTTATACGTTATAACGTAATACTACATAACGTTATACGTTATAACGTATTACCATATAACGTTATACGTTATAACGTATTACCATATAACGTTATAAGTTATATCGTTATGCTACATAACGTTATACGTGATGTCGTAATGCTACATAACGTTATACGTTATAACGTATTACCATATAACGTTATACGTTATATTGTAATGCTGCATAAAGTTATACGTTATATCGTAATGCTACATAACGTTATACGTTATATCGTAATGCTATATAACAAAATTCGTTATAATGTAATGCTACATAACGTTATACATTATAACGTAATACTACATAACGTTATACGTTATATCGTAATGCTACGTAGCGTAATATGTTATAACGTATTACCCTACAACGTTATACGTTATATCGTATTACCATATAACGTTATGAGTTATAACATATTACCATATAACGTTATACGTTATATTGTAATGCTGCACAACGTTATACGTTATATCGTAATGCTACATAACATTATACGTTATATCGTAATGCTACATAACGTTATACGTTATAACGTAATACTACATAACGTTATACGTTATAACGTATTACCATATAACGTTATACGTTATAACGTATTACCATATAACGTTATAAGTTATATCCTTATGCTACATAACGTTATACGTGATGTCGTAATGCTACATAACGTTATACGTTATATCGTAATGCTACATAACGTTATACGTTATAACGTAATACTACATAACGTTATACGTTATATCGTAATGCTACGAAGCGTTATACGTTTTAACGTATTACCATATGACGTTATACGTTATATCGTAATGCCATATAACAAAATTCGTTATAATGTAATGCTGCGTAACGTTATACGTTATAACGTAATACTACATAACGTTATACGTTATATCGTAATGCTACGTAGCGTTATACGATATAACGTATTACCATATAACGTTATACGTTATATCGTAATGCTACATAACGTTATACGTTATATCGTAATGCTACATAACGTTATACGTTATATCGTAATGCTATATAACATATTTCGTTATAACGTAATGCTACATAACGTTATACGTTATAACGTAATACTACATAACGATATACGTTATATCGTAATGATACATAACGTTATACGTTATAACGTAATACTACATAAAGTTATATGTTATAACGTAATACTACATAACGATATACGTTATAACATATTACCATATAACGTTATAAGTTATAACGTTATGCTACATAACGTTATACGTGATATCGTAATACTACATAACGTTATATGTTATAACGTAATACTACATAACGATATACGTTATATCGTAATGCTACGTAGCGTTATACGTTATAAAGTATTACCATATAACGTTATACGTTATAACGTTATGCTACATAACGTTATACGTGATATCGTAATACTACATAACGTTATATGTTATAACGTAAAACTACATAACGATATACGTTATATCGTAATGCTACATATCGTTATACGTTATATCGTTATGCTACATAACGTTATACGTTATATCCTAATGCTACGTAACGTTATACGTTATAACGTATTACCATATAACGTTATACGCTATATCGTAATGCTACGTAGCGTTATATGTTATAACGTATTACCATATAACGTTATACGTTATAACGCATTACCATGTAACGTTATACGTTATATGGTAACGCTACATAACGTCGTACGTTATAACGTATTACCATATAACGTTATACGTTATATCGTAATGCTACATAACGTTATACGTTATAACGTAATACTACATAACGTTATACGTTATATCGTAATGCTACGTAGCGTTATATGTTATAACGTATTACCCTATAACGTTATACGTTATATCGTAATGCTACACAACGTTATACGTTATATCGTATTACCATATAACGTTATACGTTATAACGTATTACCATATAACGTTATACGTTATATTGTAATGCTGCATAACGTTATACGTTATATCGTAATGCTACATAACGTTATACGTTATATCGTAATGCTACATAACGTTATACGTTATAACGTAATACTACATAACGTTATACGTTATATCGTAATGCTACGTAGCGTTATACGTTATAACGTATTACCATATAACGTTATACGTTATATCGTAATGCTACATAACGTTATACGTTATATCGTAATGCTACATAACGTTATACGTTATAACGTATTACCATATAACGTTATACGTTATATCGTAATGCTACACAACGTTATACGTTATATCGTATTACCATATAACGTTATACGTTATAACGTATTACCATATAACGTTATACGTTATAACGTATTACCATATAACGTTATACGTTATATTGTAATGCTGCATAACGTTATACGTTATATCGTTATGCTATATAACATAATTCCTTATAACGTAATGTTACATAACGTTATACGTTATATCGTAATGCTACATAACGTTATACGTCATATCGTAATGCTATATAACATAATTCCTTATAACGTAATGCTACATATAGTTATACGTTATATCGTATTGCTACATAACGGTATACATTATAACGTATTACCATATAACGTTATACGTTATATTGTAATGCTGCATAAAGTTATACGTTATATCGTAATGCTACATAACGTTATACGTTATATCGTAATGCTATATAACAAAATTCGTTATAATGTAATGCTACATAACGTTATACGTTATAACGTAATACTACATAACGTTATACGTTATATCGTAATGCTACGTAGCGTAATATGTTATAACGTATTACCCTATAACGTTATACGTTATATCGTATTACCATATAACGTTATGAGTTATAACATATTACCATATAACGTTATACGTTATATTGTAATGCTGCACAACGTTATACGTTATATCGTAATGCTACATAACATTATACGTTATATCGTAATGCTACATAACGTTATACGTTATAACGTAATACTACATAACGTTATACGTTATAACGTATTACCATATAACGTTATACGTTATAACGTATTACCATATAACGTTATACGTTATAACGTATTACCATATAACGTTATAAGTTATATCGTTATGCTACATAACGTTATACGTGATGTCGTAATGCTACATAACGTTATACGTTATATCGTAATGCTACATAACTTTATACGTTATAACGTAATACTACATAACGTTATACGTTATATCGTAATTCTACGTAGCGTTATACGTTTTAACGTATTACCATATGACGTTATACGTTATATCGTAATGCTATATAACAAAATTCGTTATAATGTAATGCTACATAACGTTATACGTTATAACGTAATACTACATAACGTTATACGTTATATCGTAATGCTAGGTAGCGTTATACGTTATAACGTATTACCATATAACGTTATACGTTATATCGTAATGCTACATAACGTTATACGTTATATCGTAATGCTATATAACATATTTCGTTATAACGTAATGCTACATAACGTTATACGTTATAACGTAATACTACATAAAGTTATATGTTATAACGTAATACTACATAACGATATACGTTATATCGTAATGCTATATAACAAAATTCGTTATAATGTAATGCTACATAACGTTATACGTTATAACGTAATACTACATAACGTTATACGTTATATCGTAATGCTAGGTAGCGTTATACGTTATAACGTATTACCATATAACGTTATACGTTATATCGTAATGCTACATAACGTTATACGTTATATCGTAATGCTATATAACATATTTCGTTATAACGTAATGCTACATAACGTTATACGTTATATCGTAATGCTATATAACAAAATTCGTTATAATGTAATGCTACATAACCTTATACGTTATAACGTAATACTACATAACGTTATACGTCATATCGTAATGCTACGTAGCGTTATATGTTATAACGTATTACCCTATAACGTTATACGTTATATCGTAATGCTACACAACGATATACGTTATATCGTAATGCTACATAACGTTATACGTTATATCGTAATGCTATATAACAAAATTCGTTATAATGTAATGCTACATAACGTTATACGTTATAACGTAATACTACGTAACGTTATACGTTATATCGTAATGCTACGTAGCGTTATATGTTATAACGTATTACCCTATAACGTTATACGTTATATCGTATTACCATATAACGTTATGAGTTATAACGTATTACCATATAACGTTATACGTTATATTGTAATGCTGCATAACGTTATACGTTATATCGTAACGCTACATAACATTATACGTTATATCGTAATGCTACATAACGTTATACGTTATAACGTAATACTACATAACGTTATACGTTACAACGTATTACCATATAACGTTATACGTTATAACGTATTACCATATAACGTTATAAGTTATATCGTTATGCTACATAACGTTATACGTGATGTCGTAATGCTACATAACGTTATACGTTATAACGTAATACTACATAACGTTATGCGTTTTAACGTATTACCATATCACGTTATACGTTATATCGTAATGCTACATAACGTTATACGTTATATCGTTATGCTACATAACGTTATACGTTATATCGTAATGCTACGTAGCGTTATACGTTATAACGTATTACCATATAACGTTATCCGTTATATCGTAATGCTACATAACGTTATACGTTATAACGTATTACCATATAACGTTATATGTTATATCGTAATACTACATAACGTTATTCGTTATAACGTAATACTACATAACGTTATACGTTATAACGTATTACCATATAACGTTATACGTTATATCGTAATGCTATATAACATAATACCTTATAACGTAATGTTACATAACGTTATACGTTATATCGTAATGCTACATAACGATATACGTTATAACGCATTACCATGTAACGTTATACGTTATATGGTAATGCTACATAACGTCATACGTTATAACGTATTACCATATAACGTTATACGTTATATCGTAATGCTACATAACGTTATACGTTTTATCGTAATACTACATAACGTTATTCGATATAACGTAATACTACATAACGTTATACGTTATAACGTATTACCATATAATGTTATACGTTATAACGTATTACCATATAACGTTATACGTTATATCGTTATGCTACATAACGTTATACGTTATATCGCAATGCTACGTAGCGTTATACGTTATAACGTATTACCATATAACGTTATACGTTATATCGTATTGCTACATAACGTTATACGTTATATCGTAATGCTACATAACGTTATACGTTATAACGTAATACTATATAACGTTATACGTTATATCGTAATGCTACGTAGCGTTATACGTTATATCGTATTACCATATAACGTTATACGTTATATCGTAATGCTACACAACGTTATACGTTATATCGTATTACCATATAACGTTATACGTTATAACGTATTACCATATAACGTTATACGTTATAACGTATTACCATATAACGTTATACGTTATATTGTAATGCTGCATAACGTTATACGTTATATCGTTATGCTACATAACGTTATACGTCATACCGTAATGCTATATAACATAATTCGCTCTAACGTATTACCATATAAAGTTATACGTTATATGGTAATGCTACATAACGATATACGTTATAACATATTACCATACAACGTTATACGTTATAATGTAATGCTACATAACGTTATACGCTATATCGTAATGCTATATAACATAATTCGTTATAACGTAATGCTACATAACGTTATACGTTATAACGTAATACTACATAACGTTATGCGTTTTAACGTATTACCATATAACGTTATACGTTATATCGTAATGCTACATAACGTTATACGTTATATCGTTATGCTACATAACGTTATACGTTATATCGTAATGCTACGTAGCGTTATATGTTATAACGTATTACCCTATAACGTTATACGTTATATCGTAATGCTACACAACGTTATACGTTATATCGTGTTACCATATAACGTTACACGTTATATCGTAGTGCTATATAACGTTATACGTTTTATCGTAATGCTATATAACATAATTCCTTATAACGTAATGCTACATAAAGTTATACGTTATATCGTATTGCTACATAACGGTATACGTTATAACGTATTACCATATAACGTTATACGTTATATTGTAATGCTGCATAAAGTTATACGTTATATCGTAATGCTACATAACGTTATACGTTATATCGTAATGCTACGAAGCGTTATACGTTTTAACGTATTACCATATGACGTTATACGTTATATCGTAATGCCATATAACAAAATTCGTTATAATGTAATGCTGCGTAACGTTATACGTTATAACGTAATACTACATAACGTTATACGTTATATCGTAATGCTACGTAGCGTTATACGTTATAACGTATTACCATATAACGTTATACGTTATATCGTAATGCTACATAACGTTATACGTTATATCGTAATGCTACATAACGTTATACGTTATATCGTAATGCTATATAACATATTTCGTTATAACGTAATGCTACATAACGTTATACGTTATAACGTAATACTACATAACGATATACGTTATATCGTAATGATACATAACGTTATACGTTATAACGTAATACTACATAAAGTTATATGTTATAACGTAATACTACATAACGATATACGTTATAACATATTACCATATAACGTTATAAGTTATAACGTTATGCTACATAACGTTATACGTGATATCGTAATACTACATAACGTTATATGTTATAACGTAATACTACATAACGATATACGTTATATCGTAATGCTACGTAGCGTTATACGTTATAAAGTATTACCATATAACGTTATACGTTATAACGTTATGCTACATAACGTTATACGTGATATCGTAATACTACATAACGTTATATGTTATAACGTAAAACTACATAACGATATACGTTATATCGTAATGCTACATATCGTTATACGTTATATCGTTATGCTACATAACGTTATACGTTATATCCTAATGCTACGTAACGTTATACGTTATAACGTATTACCATATAACGTTATACGTTATAACGTATTACCATATAACGTTATACGTTATATCGTAATGCTACATAACGTTATACGTTATAACGTAATACTACATAACGTTATACGTTATATCGTAATGCTACGTAGCGTTATATGTTATAACGTATTACCATATAACGTTATACGTTATAACGCATTACCATGTAACGTTATACGTTATATGGTAATGCTACATAACGTCGTACGTTGTAACGTATTACCATATAACGTTATACGTTATATCGTAATGCTACATAACGTTATACGTTATAACGTAATACTACATAACGTTATACGTTATATCGTAATGCTACGTAGCGTTATACGTTATAACGTATTACCATATAACGTTATACGTTATATCGTAATGCTACACAACGTTATACGTTATATCGTATTACCATATAACGTTATACGTTATAACGTATTACCATATAACGTTATACGTTATAACGTATTACCATATAACGTTATACGTTATATTGTAATGCTGCATAACGTTATACGTTATATCGTTATGCTACATAACGTTATACGTGATACCGTAATGCTATATAACATAATTCGTTCTAACGTATTACCATACAAAGTTATACGTTATATGGTAATGCTACATAACGATATACGTTATAACGTATTACCATACAACGTATTACCATACAAAGTTATACGTTATATGGTAATGCTACATAACGATATACGTTATAACGTATTACCATACAACGTTATACGTTATAATGTAATGCTACATAACGTTATACGTTATATCGTAATGCTATATAACGTAATTCCTTATAACGTAATGTTACATAACGTTATACGTTATATCGTAATGCTACATAACGTTATACGTCATATCGTAATGCTATATAACATAATTCCTTATAACGTAATGCTACATATAGTTATACGTTATATCGTATTGCTACATAACGGTATACATTATAACGTATTACCATATAACGTTATACGTTATATTGTAATGCTGCATAAAGTTATACGTTATATCGTAATGCTACATAACGTTATACGTTATATCGTAATGCTATATAACGTTATGCGTTATAACGTAATACTATATAACGATATACGTTATATCGTAATGCTACATAACGTTATACGTTATATCGTATTACCATATAACGTTATACGTTATATCGTATTACCATATAACGTTATACGTTATATCGTAATGGTACATAACGCTATACGCTATAACGTATTACTTTATAACGTCATACGTTATGATGTAATACTATTTATCGTAATTCGTTATAACGTATTACCATATAACGTTATACGATATATCGTAATGCTACATAACGTTATACGTTATATCGTAATGCTACATAACGTTATGAGTTATAACGTAATACTATATAACGATATACGTTATATCGTAATGCTACATAACGTTATACGTTATAACGTAATACTATATGACGATATACGTTATATCGCAATGCTACATAACATTATACGTTATAACGTATTACCATATAACGTTATACGTTATAACGTAATACTATATAACGATATACGTTATATCGCAATGCTACATAACATTATACGTTATAACGTATTACCATATAGCGTCATACGTTATGACGTAATACTATATATCGTAATTCGTTATAATGTATTACCATATAACGTTATACGTTATATCTTAATGCTACATAACGTTATACGTTATATCGCAATGCTACATAACATTATACGTTATAACGTATTACCATATAACGTTATACGTTATAACGTAATACTACATAACGATATACGTTATAACGTAATACTATATATCGTAATTCGTTATAATGTATTACCATATAACGTTATACGTTATATCTTAATGCTACATAACGTTGTACGTTATATCGTAATGCTAGATAACGTTATACGTTATAACGTATTACCATATAACGTCATACGTTATGACGTAATACTATATATCGTAATTCGTTATAATGTATTACCATATAACGTTATACGTTATATCTTAATGCTACATAACGTTATACGTTATATCGCAATGCTACATAACATTATACGTTATAACGTATTACCATATAACGTTATACGTTATAACGTAATACTACATAACGATATACGTTATAACGTAATACTATATATCGTAATTCGTTATAATGTATTACAATATAACGTTATACGTTATATCTTAACGCTACATAACGTTATGCGTTATAACGTAATACTATATAACGATATACGTTATATCTTAATGCTACATAACGTTATGCGTTATAACGTAATACTATGTAACGATATACGTTATATCGTAATGCTACATAACGTTATGCGTTATAACGTAATACTATATAACGATATACGTTATATCGTAATGCTACATAACGTTATACGTTATATCGTATTACCATATAACGTTATACGTTATATCGTAATGGTACATAACGTTATACGTTATAACGTATTACCTTATAACGTCATACGTTATGATGTAATACCATTTATCGTAATTCGTTACAACGTATTACCATATAACGTTATACGATATATCGTAATGCTACATAACGTTATACGTCATATCGTTATGCTACATAACGTTATGCGTTATAACGTAATACTATATAACGATATACGTTATATCGTAATGCTACATAACGTTATACGTTATAACGTATTACCATATAACGTTATACGTTATATCGTAATGCTACATAACGTTATACGTTATAACGTATTACCATATAACGTCATACGTTCTGACGTAATACTATATATCGTAATTCGTTATAATGTATTACCATATAACGTTATACGTTATATCTTAATGCTACATAACGTTATACGTTATATCGCAATGCTACATAACATTATACGTTATAACGTATTACCATATAACGTTATACGTTATAACGTAATACTACATAATGATATACGTTATAACGTAATACTATATATCGTAAGTCGTTATAATGTAATACCATATAACGTTATACGTTATATCTTAATGCTACATAACGTTATACGTTATATCGCAATGCTACATAACATTATACGTTATAACGTATTACCATATAACGTTATACGTTATAACGTAATACTACATAACGATATACGTTATAACGTAATACTATATATCGTAATTCGTTATAATGTATTACCATATAGCGTTATACGTTATATCTTAATGCTACATAACGTTATACGTTATATCGCAATGCTACATAACATTATTCGTTATAACGTATTACCATATAACGTTATACGTTATATCGTAATACTACATAACGATATACGTTATAACGTAATACTATATATCGTAATTCGTTATAATGTATTACCATATAACGTTATACGTTATATCTTAATGCTAGATAACGTTGTACGTTATATCGTAATGCTAGATAACGTTATACGTTATAACGTATTACCATATAACGTCATACGTTATGACGTAATACTATATATCGTAATTCGTTATAATGTATTACCATATAACGTTATACGTTATATCTTAATGCTACATAACATTATACGTTATAACGTATTACCATATAACGTCATACGTTATGACGTAATACTATATATCGTAATTCGTTATAATGTATTACCACATAACGTTATACGTTATATCTTAATGCTACATAACGATATACGTTATAACGTAATTCTATGTAACGTTATACGTAATATCGCACATGCTACATAACGTTATACGTTATAACGTAATACTATATAACGTTATACGTTATACCGTAATGCTACATAACGTTATACGTTATATCGTAATGCTACATAACGTTATACGTTATAACGTAATACTACATAACGTTATACGTTATATCATATTACCATATAACGTTATACGTTTTATCGTATTACCATATAACGTTATACGTTATATCGTAATGCTACATAACGTTATACGTTATATCGTATTACCATATAACGTTATACGTTATAACGTATTACCATATAACGTTATACGTTATAACGTATTACCATATAACGTTATACGTTATATTGTAATGCTGCATAACGTTATACGTTATATCGTTATGCTACATAACGTTATACGTGATACCGTAATGCTATATAACATAATTCGTTCTAACGTATTACCATACAAAGTTATACGTTATATGGTAATGCTACATAACGATATACGTTATAACGTATTACCATACAACGTATTACCATACAAAGTTATACGTTATATGGTAATGCTACATAACGATATACGTTATAACGTATTACCATACAACGTTATACGTTATAATGTAATGCTACATAACGTTATACGTTATATCGTAATGCTATATAACATAATTCCTTATAACGTAATGTTACATAACGTTATACGTTATATCGTAATGCTACATAACGTTATACGTCATATCGTAATGCTATATAACATAATTCCTTATAACGTAATGCTACATATAGTTATACGTTATATCGTATTGCTACATAACGGTATACATTATAACGTATTACCATATAACGTTATACGTTATATTGTAATGCTGCATAAAGTTATACGTTATATCGTAATGCTACATAACGTTATACGTTATATCGTAATGCTATATAACGTTATGCGTTATAACGTAATACTATATAACGATATACGTTATATCGTAATGCTACATAACGTTATACGTTATATCGTATTACCATATAACGTTATACGTTATATCGTAATGGTACATAACGTTATACGCTATAACGTATTACTTTATAACGTCATACGTTATGATGTAATACTATTTATCGTAATTCGTTATAACGTATTACCATATAACGTTATACGATATATCGTAATGCTACATAACGTTATACGTTATATCGTAATGCTACATAACGTTATGAGTTATAACGTAATACTATATAACGATATACGTTATATCGTAATGCTACATAACGTTATACGTTATAACGTAATACTATATGACGATATACGTTATATCGCAGTGCTACATAACATTATACGTTATAACGTATTACCATATAACGTTATACGTTATAACGTAATACTATATAACGATATACGTTATATCGCAATGCTACATAACATTATACGTTATAACGTATTACCATATAGCGTCATACGTTATGACGTAATACTATATATCGTAATTCGTTATAATGTTTTACCATATAACGTTATACGTTATATCTTAATGCTACATAACGTTATACGTTATATCGCAATGCTACATAACATTATACGTTATAACGTATTACCATATAACGTTATACGTTATAACGTAATACTACATAACGATATACGTTATAACGTAATACTATATATCGTAATTCGTTATAATGTATTACCATATAACGTTATACGTTATATCTTAATGCTACATAACGATGTACGTTATATCGTAATGCTAGATAACGTTATACGTTATAACGTATTACCATATAACGTCATGCGTTACGACGTAATACTATATATCGTAATTCGTTATAATGTATTACCATATAACGTTATACGTTATATCTTAATGCTACATAACGTTATACGTTATATCGCAATGCTACATAACTTTATACGTTATAACGTATTACCATATAACGTTATACGTTATATCGTTATGCTACATAACGTTATACGTTATAACGTAATACTATATAACGATATACGTTATATCTTAATGCTACATAACGTTATGCGTTATAACGTAATACTATGTAACGATATACGTTATATCGTAATGCTACATAACGTTATGAGTTATAACGTAATACTATATAACGATATACGTTATATCGTAATGCTACATAACGTTATACGTTATATCGTATTACCATATAACGTCATACGTTCTGACGTAATACTATATATCGTAATTCGTTATAATGTATTACCATATAACGTTATACGTTATATCTCAATGCTACATAACGTTATACGTTATATCGCAATGCTACATAACATTATACGTTATAACGTATTACCATATAACGTTATACGTTATAACGTAATATGGTAATACGTTATAACGTAATACTACATAATGATATACGTTATAACGTAATACTATATATCGTAAGTCGTTATAATGTGATACCATATAACGTTATACGTTATATCTTAATGCTACATAACGTTATACGTTATATCGCAATGCTACATAACATTATACGTTATAACGTATTACCATATAACGTTATACGTTATAACGTAATACTACATAACGATATACGTTATAACGTAATACTATATATCGTAATTCGTTATAATGTATTACCATATAACGTTATACGTTATATCTTAATGCTACATAACGATGTACGTTATATCGTAATGCTAGATAACGTTATACGTTATAACGTATTACCATATAACGTCATACGTTACGACGTAATACTATATATCGTAATTCGTTATAATGTAATACCATATAACGTTATACGTTATATCTTAATGCTACATAACGTTATACGTTATATCGCAATGCTACATAACTTTATACGTTATAACGTATTACCATATAACGTTATACGTTATATCGTTATGCTACATAACGTTATACGTTATAACGTAATACTATATAACGATATACGTTATATCTTAATGCTACATAACGTTATGCGTTATAACGTAATACTATGTAACGATATACGTTATATCGTAATGCTACATAACGTTATGCGTTATAACGTAATACTATATAACGATATACGTTATATCGTAATGCTACATAACGTTATACGTTATATCGTATTACCATATAACGTTATACGTTATATCGTAATGGTACATAACGTTATACGATATAAGGTATTACCTTATAACGTCATACGTTATGATGTAATACCATTTATCGTAATTCGTTACAACGTATTACCATATAACGTTATACGATATATCGTAATGCTACATAACGTTATACGTCATATCGTTATGCTACATAACGTTATGCGTTATAACGTAATACTATATAACGATATACGTTATATCGTAATGCTACATAACGTTATACGTTATAACGTATTACCATATAACGTTATACGTTATATCGTAATGCTACATAACGTTATACGTTATAACGTATTACCATATAACGTCATACGTTCTGACGTAATACTATATATCGTAATTCGTTATAATGTATTACCATATAACGTTATACGTTATATCTCAATGCTACATAACGTTATACGTTATATCGCAATGCTACATAACATTATACGTTATAACGTATTACCATATAACGTTATACGTTATAACGTAATACTACATAATGATATACGTTATAACGTAATACTATATATCGTAAGTCGTTATAATGTGATACCATATAACGTTATACGTTATATCTTAATGCTACATAACGTTATACGTTATATCGCAATGCTACATAACATTATACGTTATAACGTATTACCATATAACGTTATACGTTATAACGTAATACTACATAACGATATACGTTATAACGTAATACTATATATCGTAATTCGTTATAATGTATTACCATATAGCGTTTTACGTTATATCTTAATGCTACATAACGTTATACGTTATATCGCAATGCTACATAACATTATTCGTTATAACGTATTACCATATAACGTTATACGTTATAACGTAATACTACATAACGATATACGTTATAACGTAATACTATATATCGTAATTCGTTATAATGTATTACCATATAACGTTATACGTTATATCTTAATGCTAGATAACGTTGTACGTTATATCGTAATGCTAGATAACGTTATACGTTATAACGTATTAACGTTACAATATGTACGTATTAACGTGACATATAACGTAATACGTTATGACGTAATACTATATATCGTAATTCGTTATAATGTATTACCATATAACGTTATACGTTATATCTTAATGCTACATAACATTATACGTTATAACGTATTACCATATAACGTCATACGTTATGACGTAATACTATATATCGTAATTCGTTATAATATATTAGCACATAACGTTATACGTTATATCTTAATGCTACATAACGATATACGTTATAACGTAATTCTATGTAACGTTATACGTTATATCGTAATACTACATAACGTTATATGTTATAACGTAATACTACATAGCGATATACGTTATAACGTAATACTATATAACGTTATACGTTATATCGTTATGCTACATATCGTTATACGTAATATCGCACATGCTACATAACGTTATACGTTATAACGTAATACTATATAACGTTATACGTTATACCGTAATGCTACATAACGTTATACGTTATATCGTAATGCTACATAACGTTATACGTTATAACGTAATACTACATAACGTTATACGTTATATCATATTACCATATAACGTTATACGTTTTATCGTATTACCATATAACGCTATACGTTATATCGTAATGCTACATAACGTTATACGTTATAACGTAATGCTACATAAAGTTATACGTTATAACGTATTACCATATATCGTTATACGTTATATCGTTATGCTACATAAAGTTATACGTTATATCGTAACGCTATACAGCATAATTCGTTATAACGTATCACCATATAACGTCATACGTTACGACGTAATACTATATATCGTAATTCGTTATAACGTATTACCATATAACGTTATACGTTATATCGTAATGCTACATAACGTTATGCCTTATATCGTAATGCTACATAACGTTATACGTTATAACGTATTACCATATAACGTTATACGTTATATCGTAATGCTACATAACGTTATACGTTATATGATAATGATACATAACGTTATACGTTATATCGTTATGCTACATAACGATATACGTTATAACGTAACACTATATAGCATAATTCGTTATAACGTAATGCTACATATCGTTATACGTTATATCGTAATGCTACATAACGTTATAAGTTATTACGTAATACTACATAACGTTTTACGTTATATCGTATTACCATATAACGTTATACGTTATATCGTAATGCTACATAACGTTATACGTTATATCGTAATGCAACATAACGTTATACGATATTACGTATTGAAATATAACGTTATACGTTATATCATAATGCTATATAACATAATTCGTTATAACGCAATGCTACATAACGTTATACGTTATAACGTATTACCATATAACGTCATACGTTATGACGTAATACTATATATCGTAATTCGTTATAATTTATTACCAAATAACGTTATACGTTATATCGTAATGCTACATACCGTTATACGTTATATCGTAATACTACATAACGTTATACGTTATAACGTATTACCATATAACGTTATTCGTTATTACGTATTACCATATAACGTTATACGTTATAACGTAATACTACATAACGATATACGTTATAACTTAACACTATATAGCATAATTCGTTATAACGTAATGCTACATAACGTTATACGTTATATCGTAATGCTACATAACGTCATACGTTATATCGTAATGCTACATAACGTTGTACGTTATAACGTATTACCATATAACGTTATACCTTATAACGTGTTACCACATAACGTTATACGTTATATCGTAATAGTACATAACGTTGTACGTTATAACGTATTACCATATAACGTTATACGTTATAACGTATTACCATATAACGTTATACGTTATATTGTTATGCTACATAACGTTATACGTTATAACTTAACACTATATAGCATAATTCGTTATAACGTAATGCCACATAACGTTATACGTTATATCGTAATGCTACATAACGTCATACGTTATATCGTAATGCTACATAACGTTATACGTTATAACGTATTACCATATAACGTCACACGTTATGACGTAATACTATATATCGTAATTCGTTATAACGTAATACTACATAACGATATACGTTATAACGTAATACTATATAACGTTATACGCTATATCGTTATGCTACATATCGTTATACGTAATATCGTAATGCTACATCACGTTATACGTTATAAAGTAATACTATATAACGTTATACGTTATATCGCAATGCTACATAACGTTATGCGTTATAACGTAATACTATATAACGATATACGTTATATCGTAATGCTACATAACGTTATACGTTATATCGTATTACCATATAACGTTATACGTTATATCGTAGTGCTACATAACGTTATACGTTATAACGTATTACCATATAGCGTTATACGTTATATCGTAATGCTACATAACGTTATACGTTATAACGTTTTACCATATAACGTCATACGTTATGACGTAATACTATATATCGTAATTCGTTATAATGTATTACCATATAACGTTATACGTTATATCTTACTGCTACATAACGTTGTACGTTATATCGCCATGCTACATAACATTATACGTTATAACGTATTACCATATAACGTTATACGTTATAACGTAATACTACATAACGATATACATTATAACGTAATACTATGTAACGTTATACGTTATATCGTAATACTACATAACGTTATATGTTATAACGTAATACTACATAGCGATATACGTTATAACGTATTACCATATAACGTTATACGTTATATCGTAATGCTACATAACGTTATACGTTATAACGTAATACTACATAACGTTATACGTTATATCGTATACCATATAACGTTATACGTTTTATCGTATTACCATATAACGTTATACGTTATATCGTATTGCCATATAACGTTATACGTTATATCGTAATGGTACATAACGTTATACGTTATAAAGTATTCCCATATAACGTTATACGTTATATAGTAATGCTACATAACGTTATACGTTATAACGTAACACTATATAGCATAATTCGTTATAACGTAATGCTACATAACGTTATACGTTATAATAATACAACATAACGTTATATGTTATAACGTAATACTACATAGCGATATACGTTATAACGTAATACTATATAACGTTATATGTTATATCGTAATGCTACATAACGTTATGCGTTATAACGTAATGCTACATAACGTTATACGTTATAACGTATTACCATATAACGTTATACGTTATATCGTTATGCTACATAAAGTTATACGTTTTACCGTAACACTATATAGCATAATTCGTTATAACGTATCACCATATAACGTCATACGTTACGACGTAATACTATATATCGTAATTCGTTATAACGTATTACCATATAACGTTATACGTTATATCATAATGCGACATAACGTTATACGT
The DNA here is from genome assembly GCA_936014575.1 of Bombus lapidarius. Lineage (NCBI taxonomy): Eukaryota > Metazoa > Arthropoda > Insecta > Hymenoptera > Apidae > Bombus > Bombus lapidarius. Next base: position 53,917 of record CAKXZU010000324.1, read on the forward strand.
TATATCGTAATGCTACATAACGTTATACCTTATATCGTAATGCTACATAACGTTATACGTTATAACGTATTACCATATAACGTTATACGTTATATCGTAATGCTACATAACGTTATACGTTATATCGTAATGATACATAACGTTATACGTTATATCGTTATGCTACATAACGATATACGTTATAACGTAACACTATATAGCATAATTCGTTATAACGTAATGCTACATAACGTTATACGTTATATCGTAATGCTACATAACGTTATAAGTTATAACGTAATGCTACATAACGTTTTACGTTATATCGTATTACCATAAAACGTTACACGTTATATCATAATGCTACATAACGTTATACGTAATATCGTAATGCAACATAACGTTATACGTTATTACGTATTGAAATATAACGTTATACGTTATATCATAAAGCTATATAACATAATTCGTTATAACGCAATGCTACATAACGTTATACGTTATAACGTATTACCATATAACGTCAAACGTTATGACGTAGTACTATATATCGTAGTTCGTTATAACGTGTTACCAAATAACGTTATACGTTATATCGTAATGCTACATACCGTTATACGTTATATCGTGATGCTACATAACGTTATACGTTATATCGTATTACCATATAACGTTATTCGTTATAACGTATTACCATATAACGTTATACGTTATAACGTATTACCATATAACGTTATACGTTATAACGTATTACCATATAACGTTGTACGTTATATCGTAATGGTACATAACGTTATACGTTATAACGTAGTAAGATATAGCGTTATAAGTTATATCGTAATGCTACATAACGTTATACGTTATAACGTATTACCATATAACGTTATACGTTATAACGTATTACCATATAACGTTATACGTTATAACCTATTACCACATAACGTTATACGTAATAACATATTACCATATAACATTATACGTTATTACGTATTACCATATAACGTCATACGTTATGACGTAACACTATATATCGTGATTCGTTATAACGTATTACCATAAAACGTTATACGTTATATCGTGATGCTGCATAACGTTATACGTTATATCGTAATGCTACATAACGTTATAAGTTATAACATATTACCATAAAACGTTACACGTTATATTGTAAGGCTACATAACGTTATACGTTATAACGTAATACTACTTAACGTTATAGGTTATATCGTATTACCATATAACGTTATACGTTATATCGTAATGCTACATAACGTTATACGTTATATCGTAATGCTACATAACGTTATGCGTTATAACGTAATACTACATAACGATATACGTTATAACGTAATACTATATAACGTTATACGCTATATCGTTATGCTACATACCGTTATACGTAATATCGTAATGCTACATCACGTTATACGTTATAAAGTAATACTATATAACGTTATACGTTATATCGCAATGCTACATAACGTTATGCGTTATAACGTAATACTATATAACGATATACGTTATATCGTAATGCTACATAACGTTATGCGTTATAACGTAATACTACATAACGATATACGTTATAACGTAATACTACATAACGTTATACGCTATATCGTTATGCTACATATCGTTATACGTAATATCGTAATGCTACATCACGTTATACGTTATAAAGTAATACTATATAACGTTATACGTTATATCGCAATGCTACATAACGTTATGCGTTATAACGTAATACTATATAACGATATACGTTATATCGTAATGCTACATAACGTTATACGTTATATCGTATTACCATATAACGTTATACGTTATATCGTAGTGCTACATAACGTTATACGTTATATCGTAATGCAACATAACGTTATACGTTATTACGTATTGAAATATAACGTTATACGTTATATCATAATGCTATATAGCATAATTCGTTATAACGTAAAGCTACATAACGTTATACGTTATATCGTAATGCTACATAACGTTATACGTTATATCGTATTACCATATAACGTTATACGTTATATCGTAGTGCTACATAACGTTATACGTTATAACGTATTACCATATAGCGTTATACGTTATATCGTAATGCTACATAACGTTATACGTTACATCGTAATGCTACATAACGTTATACCTTATATCGTAATGCTACATAACGATATACGTTATATTGTATTACCATATAACGTTATACGTTATATCGTAATGCTACATAACGTTATACGTTATATCGTAATGCAACATAACGTTATACGTTATTACGTATTGAAATATAACGTTATACGTTATATCATAATGCTATATAGCATAATTCGTTATAACGTAATGCTACATAACGTTATACGTTATATCGTAATGCTACATAACGTAATCAGCTATAACGTAATACTACATAACGATATACGTTATAACGTAATACTATATAACGTTATACGCTATATCGTTATGCTACATATCGTTATACGTAATATCGTAATGCTACATCACGTTATACGTTATAAAGTAATACTATATAACGTTATTCGTTATATCGTAATGCTACATAACGTTATGCGTTATAACGTAATACTATATAACGATATACGTTATATCGCAATGCTACATAACGTTATACGTTATATCGTATTACCATATAACGTTATACGTTATATCGTAGTGCTACATAACGTTATACGTTATAACGTATTACCATATAGCGTTATACGTTATATCGTAATGCTACATAACGTTATACGTTATAACGTTTTACCATATAACGTCATACGTTATGACGTAATACTATATATCGTAATTCGTTATAATGTATTACCATATAACGTTATACGTTATATCTTACTGCTACATAACGTTGTACGTTATATCGCCATGCTACATAACATTATACGTTATAACGTATTACCATATAACGTTATACGTTATAACGTAATACTACATAACGATATACATTATAACGTAAGACTATGTAACGTTATACGTTATATCGTAATACTACATAACGTTATATGTTATAACGTAATACTACATAGCGATATACGTTATAACGTATTACCATATAACGTTATACGTTATATCGTAATGCTACATAACGTTATACGTTATAACGTAATACTACATAACGTTATACGTTATATCGTATACCATATAACGTTATACGTTTTATCGTATTACCATATAACGTTATACGTTATATCGTATTGCCACATAACGTTATACGTTATATCGTAATGGTACATAACGTTATACGTTATAAAGTATTCCCATATAACGTTATACGTTATATAGTAATGCTACATAACGTTATACGTTATAACGTAACACTATATAGCATAATTCGTTATAACGTAATGCTACATAACGTTATACGTTATAACGTAATACTACATAACGTTATATGTTATAACGTAATACTACATAGCGATATACGTTATTACGTATTACCATATAACGTTATACGTTATATCGTAATGCTACATAACGTTATACGTTATATCGTAATGCTACATACCGTTATACGTTATATCGTAATGCAACATAACGTTATACGTTATTACGTATTGAAATATAACGTTATACGTTATATCATAATGCTATATAACATAATTCGTTATAACGCAATGCTACATAACGTTATACGTTATAACGTATTACCATATAACGTTATACGTTATATCGTAATGCTACATAACGTTATACGTTATATCGTATTACCATATAACGTTATACGTTATATCGTAATGCTACATAACGTTATACGTTATATCGTAATGCTACATACCGTTATACGTTATATCGTAATACTACATAACGTTATACGTTATAACGTATTACCATATAACGTTATTCGTTATTACGTATTACCATATAACGTCATACGTTATAACGTAATACTACATAACGATATACGTTATAACGTATTACCATATAACGTTATACGTTATAACGTATTACCATATAACGTTATACGTTATATCGTAATGGTACATAACGTTATACGTTATAACGTATTACCATATAACGTTATACGTTATATGGCCATGCTGCATAATGTTATACGTTATAACGTATTACCATATAACGTTATACGTTATATCGTAATGCTACATAACGATATACGTTATAACGTAATACTATATAACGTTATACATTATATCGTAATGCTACATAACGTTATACGTTATATCGTAATGCTACATAACGTTATGCGTTATAACGTAATACTATATAACGATATACGTTATAACGTAATACTATATAACGTTATACGTTATCACGTATTACCATATAACGTTATACGTTATATCGTAATGCTACATAGCGTTATACGTTATAACGTATTACCATATAACGTTATACGTTATATCGTAATGATACATAACGTTATACGTTATAACGTATTGCCATATAACGTCATACGATATGACGTAATACTATATATCGTAATTCGTTATAACGTATTACCATATAACGTTATACGTTATACGGCTATGCTACATAACGTTAAACGTTATAACGTATTACCATATAACGTTATATGTTATAACGTATTACCATATAACGTTATACTTTATATCGTAATGCTACATGACGTTATACGTTATAACGTATTACCATATAACGTTATACGTTATATGGCCATGCTACATAACGTTATACGTTATAACGGATTACCATATAACGTTATACGTTATAACGTATTACCATATAACGTTATACGTTATATCGTTATGCTACATAACGTTATACGTTATATCGTAATGCTACATAACGTTATACGTTATAACGTAATACTACATAACGTTATACGTTATATCGTATTACCATATATCGTTATACGTTATATCGTAATGCTACATTACGTTATACGTTATATCGTAATGCTACATAACGTTATACGTTATATGGCCATGCTACATAACGTTATACGTTATAATGTATTACCATATAACGTTATACGTTATAACGTATTACCATATGACGTTATACGTTATATCGTAATAGTACATAACGATATACGTTATAACGTAATACTACATAACGTTATACGTTATATCGTATTACCATATAACGTTATACGTTATTTCGTAAAGCTACATAACGTTATAGGTAACATCGTAATGCTACATAACGATATACGATATATCGTAATGCTACATAACGTTATACGTTATAACGTAATACTACATAACGTTATACGTTATATCGTATTACCATATAACGTTATACGTTATTTCGTAAAGCTACATAACGTTATAGGTAACATCGTAATGCTACATAACGATATACGTTATAACGTAATACTATATAACGTTATACGTTATATCGTAATGCTACATAACGTTATACGTTATATCGTAAGGCGACATAACGTTATGCGTTATAACGTAATACTATATAACGATATACGTTATAACGTAATACTATATAACGTATTACAATAAAACGTTATACGTTATATCGTAATGCTACATAACGTTATACGTTATAACGCATTACCATATAACGTTATACGTTATATGGCCATGCTACATAACGTTAAACTTTATAACGTATTACCATATAACGTTATACGTTATATCGTAATGCTACATAACGTTATACGTTATAACGTAATAATATATAACGTTATACGTTATATCGTAATGCTACATAACGTTATACGTTATAACGTATTACCATATAACGTTATACGTTATAACGTATTACCATATAACGTTATACGTTATATCGTAATGCTACATAACGTTATACGTTATAACGTAATACTACATAACGTTATACGTTATATCGTATTACCATATATCGTTATACGTTATATCGTAATGCTACATTACGTTATACGTTATATCGTAATGCTACATAACGTTATACGTTATATGGCCATGCTACATAACGTTATACGTTATAATGTATTACCATATAACGTTATACGTTATATCGTATTACCATATAACGTTATACGTTATAACGTATTACCATATAACGTTATACGTTATATCGTAATGCTACATAACGTTATACGTTATATCGTAATACTACATAACGATATACGTTATAACGTAATACTATATAACGTTATACGTTATATCGTTATGCTACATAACGTTATACGTTATATCGTAATGCTACATAACGTTATACGTTATAACGTAATACTACATAACGTTATACGTTATATCGTATTACCATATAACGTTATACGTTATATCGTAATGCTACATAACGTTATACGTAACATCGTAATGCTACATAACGATATACGTTATAACGTAATACTATATAACGTTATACATTATATCTTAATGCTACATAACGTTATACGTTATATCGTAAGGCGACATAACGTTATGCGTTATAACGTAATACTATATAACGATATACGTTATAACGTAATACTATATAACGTATTACCATAAAACGTTATACGTTATATCGTAATGCTACATAACGTTATACGTTATAACGCATTACCATATAACGTTATACGTTATATGGCCATGCTACATAACGTTAAACTTTATAACGTATTACCATATAACGTTATACGTTATATCGTAATGCTACATAACGTTATACGTTATAACGTAATAATATATAACGTTATACGTTATATCGTAATGCTACATAACGTTATACGTTATAACGTATTACCATATAACGTTATACGTTATAACGTATTACCATATAACGTTATACGTTATATCGTAATGCTACATAACGTTATACGTTATAACGTAATACTACATAACGTTATACGTTATATCGTATTACCATATATCGTTATACGTTATATCGTAATGCTACATTACGTTATACGTTATATCGTAATGCTACATAACGTTATACGTTATATGGCCATGCTACATAACGTTATACGTTATAATGTATTACCATATAACGTTATACGTTATATCGTATTACCATATAACGTTATACGTTATAACGTATTACCATATAACGTTATACGTTATATCGTAATGCTACATAACGTTATACGTTATATCGTAATACTACATAACGATATACGTTATAACGTAATACTATATAACGTTATACGTTATATCGTTATGCTACATAACGTTATACGTTATATCGTAATGCTACATAACGTTATACGTTATAACGTAATACTACATAACGTTATACGTTATATCGTATTACCATATAACGTTATACGTTATATCGTAATGCTACATAACGTTATACGTAACATCGTAATGCTACATAACGATATACGTTATAACGTAATACTATATAACGTTATACATTATATCTTAATGCTACATAACGTTATACGTTATATCGTAATGCTACATAACGTTATGCGTTATAGCGTAATACTATATAACGATATACGTTATAACGTAATACTATATAACGTTATACGTTATCACGTATTACCATATAACGTTATACGTTATATCGTAATGCTACATAGCGTTATACGTTATAACGTATTACCATATAACGTTATACGTTATATCGTAATGATACATAACGTTATACGTTATAACGTATTACCATATAACGTCATACGATATGACGTAATACTATATATCGTAATTCGTTATAACGTATTACCATATAACGTTATACGTTATATCGTAATGCTACATAACGTTATGCGTTATAACGTAATACTACATAACGTTATACGTTATATCGTATTACCATATATCGTTATACGTTATATCGTAATGCTACATTACGTTATACGTTATATCGTAATGCTACATAACGTTATACGTTATATGGCCATGCTACATAACGTTATACGTTATAATGTATTACCATATAACGTTATACGTTATATCGTATTACCATATAACGTTATACGTTATAACGTATTACCATATAACGTTATACGTTATATCGTAATGCTACATAACGTTATACGTTATATCGTAATACTACATAACGATATACGTTATAACGTAATACTATATAACGTTATACGTTATATCGTTATGCTACATAACGTTATACGTTATATCGTAATGCTACATAACGTTATACGTTATAACGTAATACTACATAACGTTATACGTTATATCGTATTACCATATAACGTTATACGTTATATCGTAATGCTACATAACGTTATACGTAACATCGTAATGCTACATAACGATATACGTTATAACGTAATACTATATAACGTTATACATTATATCTTAATGCTACATAACGTTATACGTTATATCGTAATGCTACATAACGTTATGCGTTATAGCGTAATACTATATAACGATATACGTTATAACGTAATACTATATAACGTTATACGTTATCACGTATTACCATATAACGTTATACGTTATATCGTAATGCTACATAGCGTTATACGTTATAACGTATTACCATATAACGTTATTCGTTATATCGTAATGATACATAACGTTATACGTTATAACGTATTACCATATAACGTCATACGATATGACGTAATACTATATATCGTAATTCGTTATAACGTATTACCATATAATGTTATACGTTATACGGCTATGCTACATAACGTTAAACGTTATAACGTATTTCCATATAACGTTATATGTTCTAACGGATTACCATATAACGTTATACGTTATAACGTATTACCATATAACGTTATCCGTTATATCGTAATACTACATAACGATATACGTTATAACGTAATACTATATAACGTTATACGTTATATCGCCATGCTACATAACGTTATACGTTATAACGTATTACCATATAACGTTATACGTTATAACGTATTACCATATAACGATATACGTTATAACGTATTATCATATAACGTCATACATTATTACGTAATACTGTATATCGTAATTCGTTATAACGTATTAACATAAAACGTTATACGAAATATCGTTATGCTACATAACGTTGTACGTTATATCGTAATGATACATAACGTTATACGTTATAACGAATTACCATATAACGTCATATGTTATGACGCAATACAGTATATCGTAATTCGTTATAACGTATTATCATATAACGTTATACGTTATATCGTAATGCTACATAACGTTATACGTTATATCGTAATGCTACATATCGTTATACGTTATATCGTATACCATATAACGTTATACGTTTTATCGTATTACCATATAACGTTATACGTTATATCGTATTGCCACATAACGTTATACGTTATATCGTAATGGTACATAACGTTATACGTTATAAAGTATTCCCATATAACGTTATACGTTATATAGTAATGCTACATAACGTTATACGTTATAACGTAACACTATATAGCATAATTCGTTATAACGTAATGCTACATAACGTTATACGTTATAACGTAATACTACATAACGTTATATGTTATAACGTAATACTACATAGCGATATACGTTATTACGTATTACCATATAACGTTATACGTTATATCGTAATGCTACATAACGTTATACGTTATATCGTAATGCTACATACCGTTATACGTTATATCGTAATGCAACATAACGTTATACGTTATTACGTATTGAAATATAACGTTATACGTTATATCATAATGCTATATAACATAATTCGTTATAACGCAATGCTACATAACGTTATACGTTATAACGTATTACCATATAACGTTATACGTTATATCGTAATGCTACATAACGTTATACGTTATATCGTATTACCATATAACGTTATACGTTATATCGTAATGCTACATAACGTTATACGTTATATCGTAATGCTACATACCGTTATACGTTATATCGTAATACTACATAACGTTATACGTTATAACGTATTACCATATAACGTTATTCGTTATTACGTATTACCATATAACGTCATACGTTATAACGTAATACTACATAACGATATACGTTATAACGTATTACCATATAACGTTATACGTTATAACGTATTACCATATAACGTTATACGTTATATCGTAATGGTACATAACGTTATACGTTATAACGTATTACCATATAACGTTATACGTTATATGGCCATGCTGCATAATGTTATACGTTATAACGTATTACCATATAACGTTATACGTTATATCGTAATGCTACATAACGATATACGTTATAACGTAATACTATATAACGTTATACATTATATCGTAATGCTACATAACGTTATACGTTATATCGTAATGCTACATAACGTTATGCGTTATAACGTAATACTATATAACGATATACGTTATAACGTAATACTATATAACGTTATACGTTATCACGTATTACCATATAACGTTATACGTTATATCGTAATGCTACATAGCGTTATACGTTATAACGTATTACCATATAACGTTATACGTTATATCGTAATGATACATAACGTTATACGTTATAACGTATTGCCATATAACGTCATACGATATGACGTAATACTATATATCGTAATTCGTTATAACGTATTACCATATAACGTTATACGTTATACGGCTATGCTACATAACGTTAAACGTTATAACGTATTACCATATAACGTTATATGTTATAACGTATTACCATATAACGTTATACTTTATATCGTAATGCTACATGACGTTATACGTTATAACGTATTACCATATAACGTTATACGTTATATGGCCATGCTACATAACGTTATACGTTATAACGGATTACCATATAACGTTATACGTTATAACGTATTACCATATAACGTTATACGTTATATCGTTATGCTACATAACGTTATACGTTATATCGTAATGCTACATAACGTTATACGTTATAACGTAATACTACATAACGTTATACGTTATATCGTATTACCATATATCGTTATACGTTATATCGTAATGCTACATTACGTTATACGTTATATCGTAATGCTACATAACGTTATACGTTATATGGCCATGCTACATAACGTTATACGTTATAATGTATTACCATATAACGTTATACGTTATAACGTATTACCATATGACGTTATACGTTATAACGTATTACCATATGACGTTATACGTTATATCGTAATAGTACATAACGATATACGTTATAACGTAATACTACATAACGTTATACGTTATATCGCCATGCTACATAACGTTATACGTTATAACGTATTACCATATAACGTTATACGTTATAACGTATTACCATATAACGATATACGTTATAACGTATTATCATATAACGTTATACGTTATATCGTAATGCTACATAACGTTATACGTTATATCGTAATGCTACATATCGTTATATGTTATAACGTATTACCATATAACGTTATACGTTATATCGTAAAGGTACATAACATTATACGTTATATCGTATTACCATATAACGTTATACGTTATATCGTAATGCTACGTAACGTTATACGTTATAACGTAACACTATTTAGCATAATTCGTTATAACGTAATGCTACATAACGTTATACGTTATAACGTATTACCATATAACGTTATACGTTATATGGCCATGCTACATAACGTTATACGTTATAACGTATTACCATATAACGTTATACGTTATAACGTATTACCATATAACGTTATACGTAACATCGAAATGCTACATAACGTTATACGTTATAACGTATTACCATTTAACGTTATACGTTATATCGCCATGCTACATAACGTTATACGTTATAACGTATTACCATATAACGTTATACGTTATAACGTATTACCATATAACGTTATACGTTATATCGTAATGCTACATAACGTTATACGTTATAACGTATTACCATATAACGTTATACGTTATATCGTAATACTACATAACGATATACGTTATAACGTAATACTATATAACGTTATACGTTATATCGCCATGCTACATAACGTTATACGTTATAACGTATTACCATATAACGTTATACGATATATCGTAATGCTACATAACGTTATACGTTATACCGTAATACTACATAACGATATACGTTATAACGTAATACTATATAACGTTATACGTTATATCGCCATGCTACATAACGTTATACGTTATAACGTATTACCATATAACGTTATACGTAACATCGAAATGCTACATAACGTTATACGTTATAACGTATTACCATTTAACGTTATACGTTATATAGCCATGCTACATAACGTTATACGTTATATCGTAATGCTACATAACGTTATACGTTATAACGTATTACCATATAACGTTATACGTTATATGGCCATGCTACATAACGTTATACGTTATAACGTATTACCATATAACGTTATACGTTATATCGTAATACTACATAACGATATACGTTATAACGTAATACTATATAACGTTATACGTTATATCGCCATGCTACATAACGTTATACGTTATAACGTATTACCATATAACGTTATACGATATATCGTAATGCTACATAACGTTATACGTTATAACGTATTACCATATAACGTTATACGTTATATCGTAATGCTACATAACGTTATACGTTATACCGTAATGGTACATAACGTTATACGTTATAACGTATTAACATAAAACGTTATACGAAATATCGTAATGCTACATAACGTTGTACGTTATATCGTAATGATACATAACGTTATACGTTATAACGAATTACCATATAACGTCATAAGTTATGACGTAATACTATATATCGTAATTCGTTATAACGTATTACCATATAACGATATACGTTATATCGTAATGCTACATAACGTTATAAGTTATATCGTAATGCTACATAACGTTATACGTTATATCGCAATAATACATAACGTTATACGTTATAACGTGTTATCATATAACGTCATATGTTATGACGCAATACAGTATATAGTAATTCGTTATAACGTATTACCATATAACGTTATACGTTATATCGTAATGCTACATAACGTTATACGTTATATCGTAATGCTACATAACGTTATATGTTATAACGTATTACCATATAACGTTATACGTTATATCGTTATGCTACATAACGTTATACGTTATAACGTATTGCCATATAACGTTATACGTTATATCGTAATTCTACATAACGTTATACGTTATAACGTATTACCATATAACGTTATACGTTATATGGCCATGCTACATAACGTTATACGTTATAACGTATTACCATATAACGTTATACGTTATATCGTAATACTACATAACGATATACGTTATAACGTAATACTATATAACGTTATACGTTATATCGTTATGCTACATATCGTTATACGTTATATCGTAATGCTACATAACGTTATACGTTATAACGTAATACTACATAACGTTATACGTTATACCGTATTACCATATAACGTTATACGTTATATCGTAATGCTACCTAACGTTATACGTAATATCGTAATGTTACATAACGATAAACGTTATAACGTAATACTATATAACGTTATACGTTATATCGCCATGCTACATAACGTTATACGTTATAACGTAATACTATATAACGTCATACGTTATGACGTAATACTGTATATCGTAATTCGTTATAACGTATTACCATATAACGTTATACGTTATATCGTAATACTACATAACGTTATACGTTATATCGTATTACCATATAACGTAATACGTTATGTCGTAATGCTACATAACGTTATACGTTATATCGTAATGCTACATAACGTTATACGTTATAACGTAATACTACATAACGTTATACGTTATATCGTATTACCATATAACGTTATACGTTATATCGTAATGCTTCATAACGTTATACGTAACATCGTAATGCTACATAACGATATACGTTATAACGTAATACTATATAACGTTATACGTTATATCGCCATGCTACATAACGTTATACGTTATAACGTATTACCATATAACGTTATACGTTATAACGTATTACCATATAACGATATACGTTATAACGTATTATCATATAACGTCATACGTTATGACGTAATACTGTATATCGTAATTCGTTATAACGTATTAACATAAAACGTTATACGAAATATCGTAATGCTACATAACGTTATACGTTATATCGCAATAATACATAACGTTATACGTTATAACGTGTTATCATATAACGTCATATGTTATGACGCAATGCTGTATATCGTAATTCGTTATAACGTATTACCATATAACGTTATACGTTATATCGTAATGCTACATAACGTTATACGTTATATCGTAATGCTACATAACGTTATATGTTATAACGTATTACCATGTAACGTTATACGTTATATCGTAATACTACATAACGATATACGTTATAACGTAATACTATATAACGTTATACGTTATATCGTATTACCATATAACGTTATACGTTATAACGTATTACCATATAACGTTATACGTTATATCGTAATGCTACATAACGTTATACGTTATAACGTATTACCATTTAACGTTATACGTTATATCGCCATGCTACATAACGTTATACGTTATATCGTAATGTTACATTACGTTATACGTTATAACGTAATACTACATAACGTTATACGTTATAACGTATTACCATTTAAGGTTATACGTTATATCGCCATGCTACATAACGTTATACGTTATATCGTAATGTTACATTACGTTATACGTTATAACGTAATACTACATAACGTTATACGTTATATCGTAATGTTACATTACGTTATACGTTATAACGTAATACTACATAACGTTATACGTTATAACGTATTACCATTTAAGGTTATACGTTATATCGCCATGCTACATAACGTTATACGTTATATCGTAATGTTACATTACGTTATACGTTATAACGTAATACTACATAACGTTATACGTTATATCGTATTACCATATAACGTTATACGTTATATCGTAATGCTTCATAACGTTATACGTAACATCGTAATGCTACATAACGATATACGTTATAACGTAATACTATATAACGTTATACGTTATATCGCCATGCTACATAACGTTATACGTTATAACGTATTACCATATAACGTTATACGTTATAACGTATTACCATATAACGATATACGTTATAACGTATTATCATATAACGTCATACGTTATGACGTAATACTGTATATCGTAATTCGTTATAACGTATTACCATATAACGTTATACGTTATATCGTAATGGTACATAACGTTATACGTTATAACGTATTACCATATAACGTTATACGTTATAACGTAATACCATATAACGTTATTCGATATTACGTATTGCCATATAACGTTATACGTTATAACGTAATACTACATAACGATATACGTTATAACGTATTACCATATAACGTTATACGTTATAACGTATTATCATATAACGTTATACGTTATATCGTAATGGTACATAACGTTATACGTTATAACGTATTACCATATAGCGTTATAAGTTATATCGTAATGCTACATAACGTTATACGTTATAACGTATTACCATATAACGTTATACGTTATAACGTATTACCATATAACGTTATACGTTATAACGTATTACCATATAACGTTATACGATATATCGTAATGCCACATAACGTTATTCGTTATAACGTATTACCATATAACGTTATACGTTATATCGTAATGCCACATAACGTTATACGTTATATCGTAATGGTACATAACGTTATACGTTATAACGTATTAACATAAACCGTTATACGTTATATCGTAATGCTACATAACGTTATAAGTTATATCGTAATGCTACATAACGTTATACGTTATATCGCAATAATACATAACGTTATATGTTATAACGTGTTATCATATAACGTCATATGTTATGACGCAATACAGTATATAGTAATTCGTTATAACGTATTACCATATAACGTTATACGTTATATCGTAATGCTACATAACGTTATACGTTATATCGTAATGCTACATAACGTTATATGTTATAACGTATTACCATATAACGTTATACGTTATATCGTTATGCTACATAACGTTATACGTTATAACGTATTGCCATATAACGTTATACGTTATATCGTAATGCCACATAACGTTATACGTTATATCGTAATGGTACATAACGTTATACGTTATAACGTATTAACATAAACCGTTATACGTTATATCGTAATGCTACATAACGTTATAAGTTATATCGTAATGCTACATAACGTTATACGTTATATCGCAATAATACATAACGTTATACGTTATAACGTGTTATCATATAACGTCATATGTTATGACGCAATACAGTATATAGTAATTCGTTATAACGTATTACCATATAACGTTCTACGTTATATCGTAATGCTACATAACGTTATACGTTATATCGTAATGCTACATAACGTTATATGTTATAACGTATTACCATATAACGTTATACGTTATATCGTTATGCTACATAACGTTATACGTTATAACGTATTGCCATATAACGTTATACGTTATATCGTAATTCTACATAACGTTATACGTTATAACGTATTACCATATAACGTTATACGTTATATGGCCATGCTACATAACGTTATACGTTATAACGTATTACCATATAACGTTATACGTTATATCGTAATACTACATAACGATATACGTTATAACGTAATACTATATAACGTTATACGTTATATCGTTATGCTACATATCGTTATACGTTATATCGTAATGCTACATAACGTTATACGTTATAACGTAATACTACATAACGTTATACGTTATACCGTATTACCATATAACGTTATACGTTATATCGTAATGCTACCTAACGTTATACGTAATATCGTAATGTTACATAACGATAAACGTTATAACGTAATACTATATAACGTTATACGTTATATCGCCATGCTACATAACGTTATACGTTATAACGTAATACTATATAACGTCATACGTTATGACGTAATACTGTATATCGTAATTCGTTATAACGTATTACCATATAACGTTATACGTTATATCGTAATACTACATAACGTTATACGTTATATCGTATTACCATATAACGTAATACGTTATGTCGTAATGCTACATAACGTTATACGTTATATCGTAATGCTACATAACGTTATACGTTATAACGTAATACTACATAACGTTATACGTTATATCGTATTACCATATAACGTTATACGTTATATCGTAATGCTTCATAACGTTATACGTAACATCGTAATGCTACATAACGATATACGTTATAACGTAATACTATATAACGTTATACGTTATATCGCCCTGCTACATAACGTTATACGTTATAACGTATTACCATATAACGTTATACGTTATAACGTATTACCATATAACGATATACGTTATAACGTATTATCATATAACGTCATACGTTATGACGTAATACTGTATATCGTAATTCGTTATAACGTATTAACATAAAACGTTATACGAAATATCGTAATGCTACATAACGTTGTACGTTATATCGTAATGATACATAACGTTATACGTTATAACGAATTACCATATAACGTCATAAGTTATGACGTAATACTATATACGTAATTCGTTATAACGTATTACCATATAACGTTATACGTTATATCGTAATGCTACATAACGTTATAAGTTATATCGTAATCCTACATAACGTTATACGTTATATCGCAATAATACATAACGTTATACGTTATAACGTGTTATCATATAACGTCATATGTTATGACGCAATACTGTATATCGTAATTCGTTATAACGTATTACCATATAACGTTATACGTTATATCGTAATGCTACATAACGTTATACGTTATATCGTAATGCTACATAACGTTATATGTTATAACGTATTACCATGTAACGTTATACGTTATATCGTAATACTACATAACGATATATGTTATAACGTAATACTATATAACGTTATACGTTATATCGTATTACCATATAACGTTATACGTTATAACGTATTACCATATAACGTTATACGTTATATCGTAATGCTACATAACGTTATACGTTATAACGTATTACCATTTAACGTTATACGTTATATCGCCATGCTACATAACGTTATACGTTATATCGTAATGTTACATTACGTTATACGTTATAACGTAATACTACATAACGTTATACGTTATAACGTATTACCATTTAAGGTTATACGTTATATCGCCATGCTACATAACGTTATACGTTATATCGTAATGTTACATTACGTTATACGTTATAACGTAATACTACATAACGTTATACGTTATATCGTAATGTTACATTACGTTATACGTTATAACGTAATACTACATAACGTTATACGTTATAACGTATTACCATTTAAGGTTATACGTTATATCGCCATGCTACATAACGTTATACGTTATATCGTAATGTTACATTACGTTATACGTTATAACGTAATACTACATAACGTTATACGTTATATCGTATTACCATATAACGTTATACGTTATATCGTAATGCTTCATAACGTTATACGTAACATCGTAATGCTACATAACGATATACGTTATAACGTAATACTATATAACGTTATACGTTATATCGCCATGCTACATAACGTTATACGTTATAACGTATTACCATATAACGTTATACGTTATAACGTATTACCATATAATGATATACGTTATAACGTATTATCATATAACGTCATACGTTATGACGTAATACTGTATATCGTAATTCGTTATAACGTATTACCATATAACGTTATACGTTATATCGTAATGGTACATAACGTTATACGTTATAACGTATTACCATATAACGTTATACGTTATAACGTAATACCATATAACGTTATTCGATATTACGTATTACCATATAACGTTATACGTTATAACGTAATACTACATAACGATATACGTTATAACGTATTACCATATAACGTTATACGTTATAACGTATTATCATATAACGTTATACGTTATAACGTATTACCATATAGCGTTATAAGTTATATCGTAATGCTACATAACGTTATACGTTATAACGTATTACCATATAACGTTATACGTTATAACGTATTATCATATAACGTTATACGTTATATCGTAATGGTACATAACGTTATACGTTATAACGTATTACCATATAGCGTTATAAGTTATATCGTAATGCTACATTACGTTATACGTTATAACGTATTACCATATAACGTTATACGTTATAACGTATTACCATATAACGATATACGTTATAACGTATTATCATATAACGTCATACGTTATGACGTAATACTGTATATCGTAATTCGTTATAACGTATTACCATATAACGTTATACGTTATATCGTAATGGTACATAACGTTATACGTTATAACGTATTACCATATAACGTTATACGTTATAACGTAATACCATATAACGTTATTCGATATTACGTATTACCATATAACGTTATACGTTATAACGTAATACTACATAACGATATACGTTATAACGTATTACCATATAACGTTATACGTTATAACGTATTATCATATAACGTTATACGTTATATCGTAAAGCTACATAACGTTATACGTTATATCGTAATGCTACATATCGTTATATGTTATAACGTATTACCATATAACGTTATACGTTATATCGTAAAGGTACATAACATTATACGTTATATCGTATTACTATATAACGTTATACGTTATATCGTAATGCTACGTAACGTTATACGTTATAACGTAACACTATTTAGCATAATTCGTTATAACGTAATGCTACATAACGTTATACGTTATAACGTATTAGCATATAACGTTATACGTTACATGGCCATGCTACATAACGTTATACGTTATAACGTATTACCATATAACGTTATACGTTATAACGTATTACCATATAACGTTATACGTAACATCGTAATGCTACATAACGTTATACGTTATAACGTATTACCATTTAACGTTATACGTTATATCGCCATGCTACATAACGTTATACGTTATAACGTATTACCATATAACGTTATACGTTATAACGTATTACCATATAACGTTATACGTTATATCGTAATGCTACATAACGTTATACGTTATAACGTATTACCATATAACGTTATACGTTATATGGCCATGCTACATAACGTTATACGTTATAACGTATTACCATATAACGTTATACGTTATATCGTAATACTACATAACGATATACGTTATAACGTAATACTATATAACGTTATACGTTATATCGTTATGCTACATATCGTTATACGTTATATCGTAATGCTACATAACGTTATACGTTATAACGTAATACTACATAACGTTATTCGTTATAACGTATTACCATATAACGTTATACGTTATATCGTAATGGTACATAACGTTATACGTTATAACGTATTACCATATAACGTTATACGTTATAGCGTAATACCATTTAACGTTATTCGATATTACGTATTACCATATAACGTTATACGTTATAACGTAATACTACATAACGATATACGTTATAACGTATTACCATATAACGTTATACGTTATAACGTATTACCATATAACGTTATACGTTATATCGTAATGCTACATAACGTTATACGTTATACCGTAATGGTACATAACGTTATACGTTATAACGTATTAACATAAAACGTTATACGAAATATCGTAATGCTACATAACGTTGTACGTTATATCGTAATGATACATAACGTTATACGTTATAACGAATTACCATATAACGTCATAAGATATGACGTAATACTATATATCGTAATTCGTTATAACGTATTACCATATAACGTTATACGTTATATCGTAATGCTACATAACGTTATAAGTTATATCGTAATGCTACATAACGTTATAGGTTATATCGCAATAATACATAACGTTATACGTTATAACGTGTTATCATATAACGTCATATGTTATGACGCAATACTGTATATAGTAATTCGTTATATCGTATTACCATATAACGTTATACGTTATATCGTAATGCTACATAACGTTATACGTTATATCGTAATGCTACATAACGTTATATGTTATAACGTATTACCATATAACGTTATACGTTATATCGTTATGCTACATAACGTTATACGTTATAACGTATTACCATATAACGTTATACGTTATATCGTAATGCTACATAACGTTATACGTTATAACGTATTACCATATAACGTTATACGTTATATGACCATGCTACATAACGTTATACGTTATAACGTATTACCATATAACGTTATACGTTATATCGTAATACTACATAACGATATACGTTATAACGTAATACTATATAACGTTATACGTTATATCGTTATGCTACATATCGTTATACGTTATATCGTAATGTTACATAACGTTATACGTTATAACGTAATACTACATAACGTTATACGTTATAACATATTACCATATAACGATATACGTTATAACGTATTATCATATAACGTCATACGTTATGACGTAATACTGTATATCGTAATTCGTTATAACGTATTACCATATAACGTTATACGTTATATCGTAATGGTACATAACGTTATACGTTATAACGTATTACCATATAACGTTATACGTTATAGCGTAATACCATTTAACGTTATTCGATATTACGTATTACCATATAACGTTATACGTTATAACGTAATACTACATAACGATATACGTTATAACGTATTACCATATAACGTTATACGTTATAACGCATTATCATATAACGTTATACGTTATATCGTAATGGTACATAACGTTATACGTTATAACGTATTACCATATAGCGTTATAAGTTATATCGTAATGCTACATAACGTTATACGTTATAACGTATTACCATATAACGTTATACGTTATAACGTATTACCATATAACGTTATACGTTATAACGTATTACCATATAACGTTATACGTTATAACGTATTACCATATAACGTTATACGATATATCGTAATGCTACATAACGTTATTCGTTATAACGTATTACCATATAACGTTATACGTTATATCGTAATGCCACATAACGTTATACGTTATATCGTAATGGTACATAACGTTATACGTTATAACGTATTAACATAAACCGTTATACGTTATATCGTAATGCTACATAACGTTGTACGTTATATCGTAATGATAGATAACGTTATACGTTATAACGTATTTCCATATATCGTCATACGTTATGACGTAATACTATATATCGTAATTCGTTATAACGTATTACCATATAACGTTATACGTTATATCGTAATGCTACATAACGTTATAAGTTATATCGTAATGCTACATAACGTTATACGTTATATCGCAATGATACATAACGTTATACGTTATAACGTATCATCATATAACGTCATATGTTATGACGCAATACTGTATACCGTAATTCGTTATAACGTATTACCATATAACGTTATACGTTATATCGTAATACTACATAACGTTATACGTTATATCGTAATGCTACATAACGTTATACGTAACATCGTAATGCTACATAACGATATACGTTATAACGTAATACTATATAACGTTATACGTTATATCGCCATGCTACATAACGTTATACGTTATAACGTATTACCATACAACGTTATACGTTATAACGTATTACCATATAACGTTATAGGTTATAACGTATTATCATGTAACGTCATACGTTATGACGTAATACTGTATATCGTAATTCGTTATAACGTATTACCATATAACGTTATACGTTATATCGTAATGGTACATAACGTTATAAGTTATAACGTATTACCATATAACGTTATACGTTATAACGTATTACCATATAACGTTATTCGGTATTACGTATTACCATATAACGTTATGCGTTATAACGTTTTACCATATAACGTCATACGTTATGACGTAATACTATATATCGTAATTCGTTATAATGTATTACCATATAACGTTATACGTTATATCTTACTGCTGCATAACGTTATACGTTATAACGTAACACTACATAGCATAATTCGTTATAACGTAATGCTACATAACGTTATACGTTATAACGTAATACTACATAACGTTATATGTTATAACGTAATACTACATAGCGATATACGTTATAACGTAATACTATATAACGTTATACGTTATATCGTAATGCTACATAGCGTTTTGCGTTATAACGTAATGCTCCATAACGTTATACGTTATATCGTATTACCATATAACGTTATACGTTATATCGTAGTGCTACATAACGTTATACGTTATAACGTATTACCATATAGCGTTATACGTTATATCGTAATGCTACATAACGTTATACGTTACATCGTAATGCTACATAACGTTATACCTTATATCGTAATGCTACATAACGTTATACGTTATATCGTAATGCTACATAACGTTATACGTTATATCGTTATGCTACATAACGATATACGTTATATCGTATTACCATATAACGATATACGTTATATCGTATTACCATATAACGTTATACGTTATATCGTAATGCTACATAACGTTATACGTTATATCGCCATGCTACATAACATTATACGTTATAACGTATTACCATATAACGTTATACGTTATAACGTAATACTACATAACGATATACATTATAACGTAATACTATGTAACGTTATACGTTATATCGTAATACTACATAACGTTATATGTTATAACGTAATACTACATAGCGATATACGTTATAACGTATTACCATATAACGTTATACGTTATATCGTAATGCTACATAACGTTATACGTTATAACGTAATACTACATAACGTTATACGTTATATCGTAGTGCTACATAACGTTATACGTTATAACGTATTACCATATAGCGTTATACGTTATATCGTAATGCTACATAACGTTATACGTTACATCGTAATGCTACATAACGTTATACCTTATATCGTAATGCTACATAACGTTATACGTTATATCGTAATGCTACATAACGTTATACGTTATATCGTTATGCTACATAACGATATACGTTATATCGTATTACCATATAACGTTATACGTTATATCGTAATGCTACATAACGTTATACGTTATATCGTAATGCAACATAACGTTATACGTTATTACGTATTGAAATATAACGTTATACGTTATATCATAATGCTATATAGCATAATTCGTTATAACGTAATGCTACATAACGTTATACGTTATATCGTAATGCTACATAACGTAATAAGCTATAACGTAATACTACATAACGATATACGTTATAACGTAATACTATATAACGTTATACGCTATATCGTTATGCTACATATCGCTATAC
This sequence comes from Bombus lapidarius, assembly GCA_936014575.1. Lineage (NCBI taxonomy): Eukaryota > Metazoa > Arthropoda > Insecta > Hymenoptera > Apidae > Bombus > Bombus lapidarius. Next base: position 77,972 of record CAKXZU010000324.1, read on the forward strand.
GTAATATCGTAATGCTACATCACGTTATACGTTATAAAGTAGTACTATATAACGTTATTCGTTATATCGTAATGCTACATAACGTTATGCGTTATAACGTAATACTATATAACGATATACGTTATATCGTAATGCTACATAAGGTTATACGTTATATCGTATTACCATATAACGTTATACGTTATATCGTAGTGCTACATAACGTTATACGTTATAACGTATTATCATATAGCGTTATACGTTATATCGTAATGCTACATAACGTTATACGTTATAACGTTTTACCATATAACGTCATACGTTATGACGTAATACTATATATCGTAATTCGTTATAATGTATTACCATATAACGTTATACGTTATATCTTACTGCTACATAACGTTATACGTTATATCGCCATGCTACATAACATTATACGTTATAACGTATTACCATATAACGTTATACGTTATAACGTAATACTACATAACGATATACATTATAACGTAATACTATGTAACGTTATACGTTATATCGTAATACTACATAACGTTATATGTTATAACGTAATACTACATAGCGATATACGTTATAACGTATTACCATATAACGTTATACGTTATATCGTAATGCTACATAACGTTATACGTTATAACGTAATGCTACATAACGTTATACGTTATATCGTTATGCTACATAACGTTATATGTTATAACGTAATACTACATAGCGATATACGTTATAACGTATTACCATATAACGTTATACGTTATATCGTAATGCTACATAACGTTATACGTTATAACGTAATACCACATAACGTTATACGTTATATCGTAGTGCTACATAACGTTATACGTTATAACGTATTACCATATAGCGTTATACGTTATATCGTAATGCTACATAACGTTATACGTTACATCGTAATGCTACATACCGTTATACCTTATATCGTAATGCTACATAACGTTATACGTTATATCGTAATGCTACATAACGTTATACGTTATATCGTTATGCTACATAACGATATACGTTATATCGTATTACCATATAACGTTATACGTTATATCGTAATGCTACATAACGTTATACGTTATATCGTAATGCAACATAACGTTATACGTTATTACGTATTGAAATATAACGTTATACGTTATATCATAATGCTATATAGCATAATTCGTTATAACGTAATGCTACATAACGTTATACGTTATATCGTAATGCTACATAACGTAATAAGCTATAACGTAATACTACATAACGATATACGTTATAACGTAATACTATATAACGTTATACGCTATATCGTTATGCTACATATCGTTATACGTAATATCGTAATGCTACATCACGTTATACGTTATAAAGTAATACTATATAACGTTATTCGTTATATCGTAATGCTACATAACGTTATGCGTTATAACGTAATACTATATAACGATATACGTTATATCGTAATGCTACATAACGTTATACGTTATATCGTATTACCATATAACGTTATACGTTATATCGTAGTGCTACATAACGTTATACGTTATAACGTATTATCATATAGCGTTATACGTTATATCGTAATGCTACATAACGTTATACGTTATAACGTTTTACCATATAACGTCATACGTTATGACGTAATACTATATATCGTAATTCGTTATAATGTATTACCATATAACGTTATACGTTATATCTTACTGCTACATAACGTTATACGTTATATCGTATACCATATAACGTTATACGTTTTATCGTATTACCATATAACGTTATACGTTATATCGTATTGCCATATAACGTTATACGTTATATCGTAATGGTACATAACGTTATACGTTATAAAGTATTCCCATATAACGTTATACGTTATATAGTAATGCTACATAACGTTATACGTTATAACGTAACACTATATAGCATAATTCGTTATAACGTAATACTACATAGCGATATACGTTATAACGTAATACTATATAACGTTATATGTTATATCGTAATGCTACATAACGTTATGCGTTATAACGTAATGCTACATAACGTTATACGTTATAACGTATTACCATATAACGTTATACGTTATATCGTTATGCTACATAACGTTATACGTTATATCGTAACACTATATAGCATAATTCGTTATAACGTATCACCATATAACGACATACGTTACGACGTAATACTATATATCGTAATTCGTTATAACGTATTACCATATAACGTTATAGGTTATATCATAATGCTATATACCGTTATACGTTATATCGTAATGCTACATAACGTTATACGTTATATCGTAATGCTACATAACGTTATGCGTTACAACGTAATACTACATAACGATATACGTTATAACGTAATACTATATAACGTTGTACGCTATATCGTTATGCTACATATCGTTATACGTAATATCGTAATGCTACATCAGGTTATACGTTATAAAGTAATACTATATAACGTTATACGTTATATCGTAATGCTACATAACGTTATGCGTTATAACGTAATACTATATATCGATATACGTTATATCGTAATACTACATAACGTTATACGTTATATCGTAATACCATATAACGTTATACGTTATATCGTAGTGCTACATAATGTTATACGTTATAACGTATTACCATATAACGTTATACGCTATATCGTAATGCTACATAACGTTATACGTTATAACGTTTTACCATATAACGTCATACGTTATGACGTAATACTATATATCGTAATTCGTTATAATGTATTACCATATAACGTTATACGTTATATCTTACTGCTACATAACGTTATACGTTATATCGCAATGCTACATAACATTATACGTTATAACGTATTACCATATAACGTCATACGTTATGACGTAATACTATATATCGTAATTCGTTATAATTTATTACCAAATAACGTTATACGTTACATCGTAATGCTATATACTGTTATACGTTATATCGTAATGCTACATAACGTTATGCGTGATAACGTAATACTACATAACGATATACGTTATAACATAACACTATATAGCATAATTCGTTATAACGTAATGCTACATAACGTTATACGTTATATCGTAATGCTACATAACGTTATATGTTATAACGTATTGAAATATAACGTTATACGTTATATCATAATGCTATATAACATAATTCGTTATAACGCAATGCTACATAACGTTATACGTTATAGCGTATTACCATATAACGTCATACGTTATGACGTAATACTATATATCGTAATTCGTTATAATTTATTACCAAATAACGTTATACGTTATATCGTAATGCTATATACCGTTATAGGTTATATCGTAATACTACATAACGTTATACGTTATAACTTATTACCATATAACGTTAATCGTTATTACGTATTACCATATAACGTTATACGTTATAACGTAATACTACATAACGATATACGTTATAACGTATTACCATATAACGTTATACGTTATAACGTATTACCATATAACGTTATACGTTATATCGTAATACTACATAACGATATACGTTATAACGTATTACCATATAACGTTATACGTTGTAACGTATTACCATATAACGTTATACGTTATATCGTTATGCTACATAAAGTTATGCGTTATATCGTAACACCATATAGCATAATTCGTTATAACGTATCACCATATAACGTCATACGTTACGACGTAATACTATATATCGTTATTCGTTATAACGTATTACCATATAACGTTATACGTTATATCGTAATGCTACATAACGTTATACCATATATCGTAATGCTACATAACGTTATACGTTATAACGTATTACCATATAACGTTATACGTTATATCGTAATGCTACATAACGTTATACGTTATATCGTAATGATACATAACGTTATACGTTATATCGTTATGCTACATAACGATATACGTTATAACGTAACACTATATAGCATAATTCGTTATAACGTATTGCTACATAACGTTATACGTTATATCGTAATGCTACATAACGTTATAAGTTATAACGTAATACAACATAACGTTTTACGTTATATCGTATTACCATAAAACGTTACACGTTATATCGTAATGCTACATAACGTTATACGTTATATCGTAATGCAACATAACGTTATACGTTATTACGTATTGAAATATAACGTTATACGTTGTATCATAATGCTATATAACATAATTCGTTATAAAGCAATGCTACATAACGTTATACGTTATATCGTAATGCTACATAACGTTATACGTTATATCGTAATGATGCATAACGTTATACGTTATAACGTATTACCATATAACGTCATACGTTATGACGTAATACTATATTTCGTAATTCGTTATAATGTATTACCAAATAACGTTATACGTTATATCGTAATGCTACATACCGATATACGTTATATCGTAATGCAACATAACGTTATACGTTAAAGCGTATTACCATATAACGTTATTCGTTATTACGTATTATCATATAACGTTATACGTTATATCGTAATGGTACATAACGTTATACGTTATAACGTATTACCATATAGCGTTATAAGTTATATCGTAATGCTACATAACGTTATACGTTATAACGTATTACCATATAACGTTATACGTTATAACCTATTACCATATAACGTTATACGTTATAACGTATTACCATATAACGTCATACGTTATGACGTAACACTATATATCGTGATTCGTTATAACGTATTACCATAAAACGTTATACGTTATATCGTGATGCTGCATAACGTTATACGTTATATCGTAATGCTACATAACGTTATGTGTTATAACGTAATACTACATAACGATATACGTTATAACGTAATACTATATAACGTTATACGTTATATCGTAATGCTACATAACGTTATACGTTTTGACGTAATACTATATATCGTAATTCGTTATAATGTATTACCATATAACGTTATACGTTATATCATAATGCTACATAACGTTACACGTTATATCGTAATGCTACATAACATTATACCTTATAACGTATTACCATATAACGTTATACGTTATATCGCCATGCTACATAACGCTATACGTTATAACGTATTACCATATAACGTTATACGTTATATCGTAATGCTACATAACGTTATACGTTATATCGTATTACCATATAACGTTATACGTTATATCGTAATGCTATATAACATAATTCGTTATAACGTAATGCTACGTCACGTTATACGTTATATCGTAACACTATATAGCATAATTCGTTATAACGTATCACCATATAACGTCATACGTTACGACGTAATACTATATATCGTTATTCGTTATAACGTATTACCATATAACGTTATAAGTTATATCGTAATGCTACATAACGTTATACGTTATGACGTAATACTATATATCGTAATTCGTTATAATGTATTACCATATAACGTTATACGTTATATCTTAATGCTACATAACGTTATACGTTATATCGTAATGCTACATAACATTATACCTTATAACGTATTACCATATAACGTTATACGTTATATCGCCATGCTACATAACGTTATACGTTATAACGTATTACCATATAACGTTATACGTTATATCGTAATGCTACATAACGTTATACGTTATATCGTATTACCATATAACGTTATACGTTATATCGTAATGCTACATAACGTTATACGTTATATCGTAATGCTACATACCGTTATACGTTATATCGTAATACTACATAACGTTATACGTTATAACGTATTACCATATCGTAATACTACATAACGTTATACGTTATAACGTATTACCATATAACGTTATTCGTTATTACGTATTACCATATAACGTCATACGTTATAACGTAATACTACATAACGATATACGTTATAACTTATTACCATATAACGTTATACGTTATAACGTATTACCATATAACGTTATACGTTATATCGTAATGGTACATAACGTTATACGTTATAACGTATTACCATATAACGTTATACGTTATATGGCCATGCTGCATAATGTTATACGTTATAACGTATTACCATATAACGTTATACGTTATATCGTAATGCTACATAACGTTATACGTTATATCGTATTACCATATAACGTTATACGTTATATCGTAATGCTACATAACGTTATAAGTTATATCGTAATGCTACATAACGTTATACGTAATAGCGTATTACCATATAACGTTATACGTTATAACATATTACCATATATCGTTATACGTTATAACCTATTACCATATAACGTTATACGTTATAACGTATTACATTATAACGTTATACGTTTTAACGTATTACCATATAACGTTATACGTTATATCGTAATGCTACATAACGTTATACGTTATATCGTAATGCTATATAACATAATTCGTTATAACGTAATGCTACATCACGTTATACGTTATATCGTAATGCTACATAACGTTATGCGTTATAACGTAATACTATATAACGATATACGTTATAACGTAATACTATATAACGTTATACGTTATAACGTATTACCATATAACGTTATACGTTATATCGTAACGATACATAACGTTATACGTTATAACGTATTACCATATAACGTCATACGATATGACGTAATACTATATATCGTAATTCGTTATAACGTATTACCATATAACGTTATACGTTATACGGCTATGCTACATAACGTTAAACGTTATAACGTATTACCATATAACGTTATACGTTATAACGTATTACCATATAACGCTATACTTTATATCGTAATGCTACATGACGTTATACGTTATAACGTATTACCATATAACGTTATACGTTATATGGCCATGCTACATAACGTTATACGTTATAACGGATTACCATATAACGTTATACGTTATAACGTATTACCATATAACGTTATCCGTTATATCGTAATACTACATAACGATATACGTTATAACGTAATACTATATAACGTTATACGTTATATCGCCATGCTACATAACGTTATACGTTATAACGTATTACCATATAACGTTATACGTTATATCGTAATGCCACATAACGTTATACGTTATATCGTATTACCATATAACGTTATACGTTATATCGTAATGCTACATAACGTTATACGTTATATCGTAATGCTACATACCGTTATACGTTATATCGTAATACTACATAACGTTATACGTTATAACGTATTACCATATAACGTTATTCGTTATTACGTATTACCATATAACGTTATACGTTATAACGTAATACTACATAACGATATACGTTATAACGTATTACCATATAACGTTATACGTTATAACGTATTACCATATAACGTTATACGTTATATCGTAATGGTACATAACGTTATACGTTATAACGTATTACCATATAACGTTATAAGTTATATCGTAATGCTACATAACGTTATACGTAATAACGTATTACCATATAACGTTATACGTTATAACATATTACCATATATCGTTATACGTTATAACCTATTACCATATAACGTTATACGTTATAACGTATTACATTATAACGTTATACGTTTTAACGTATTACCATATAACGTTATACGTTATATCGTAATGCTACATAACGTTATACGTTATATCGTAATGCTATATAACATAATTCGTTATAACGTAATGCTACATCACGTTATACGTTATATCGTAATGCTACATAACGTTATACGTTATAACGTATTACCATATAACGTTATACGTTATATGGCCATGCTGCATAATGTTATACGTTAGAACGTATTACCATATAACGTTATACGTTATAACGTATTACCATATAACGTTATACGTTATATCGTAATACTACATAACGATATACGTTATAACGTAATACTATATAACGTTATACGTTATATCGTTATGCTACATAACGTTATACGTTATATCGTAATGCTAGATAACGTTATACGTTATAACGTAATACTACATAACGTTATACGTTATATCGTATTACCATATAACGTTATACGTTATATCGTAATGCTACATAACGTTATACGTAACATCGTAATGCTACATAACGATATACGTTATAACGTAATACTATATAACGTTATACATTATATCGTAATGCTACATAACGTTATACGTTATATCGTAATGCTACATAACGTTATGCGTTATAACGTAATACTATATAACGATATACGTTATAACGTAATACTATATAACGTTATACCTTATCACGTATTACCATATAACGTTATACGTTATATCGTAATGCTACATAGCGTTATACGTTATAACGTATTACCATATAACGTTATACGTTATATCGTAATGATACATAACGTTATACGTTATAACGTATTACCATATAACGTTATACGTTATATCGTAATGGTACATAACGTTATACGTTATAACGTATTACCATATAACGTTATACGTTATATGACCATGCTGCATAATGTTATACGTTATAACGTATTACCATATAACGTTATACGTTATATCGTAATGCTACATAACGTTATACGTTATATCGTATTACCATATAACGTTATACGTTATATCGTAATGCTACATAACGTTATAAGTTATATCGTAATGCTACATAACGTTATACGTAATAGCGTATTACCATATAACGTTATACGTTATAACATATTACCATATATCGTTATACGTTATAACCTATTACCATATAACGTTATACGTTATAACGTATTACATTATAACGTTATACGTTTTAACGTATTACCATATAACGTTATACGTTATATCGTAATGCTACATAACGTTATACGTTATATCGTAATGCTATATAACATAATTCGTTATAACGTAATGCTACATCACGTTATACGTTATATCGTAATGCTACATAACGTTATACGTTATAACGTAATACTATATAACGATATACGTAATAACGTAATACTATATAACGTTATACGTTATAACGTATTACCATATAACGTTATACGTTATATCGTAATACTACATAAAGATATACGTTATAACGTAATACTATATAACGTTATACGTTATATCGTTATGCTACATAACGTTATACGTAACATCGTAATGCTACATAACGATATACGTTATAACGTAATACTATATAACGTTATACATTATATCGTAATGCTACATAACGTTATACGTTATATCGTAATGCTACATAACGTTATGCGTTATAACGTAATACTATATAACGATATACGTTATAACGTAATGCTACATGACGTTATACGTTATAACGTATTACCATATAACGTTATACGTTATATGGCCATGCTACATAACGTTATACGTTATAACGGATTACCATATAACGTTATACGTTATAACGTATTACCATATAACGTTATCCGTTATATCGTAATACTACATAACGATATACGTTATAACGTAATACTATATAACGTTATACGTTATATCGCCATGCTACATAACGTTATACGTTATAACGTATTACCATATAACGTTATACGTTATATCGTAATGCCACATAACGTTATACGTTATATCGTATTACCATATAACGTTATACGTTATATCGTAATGCTACATAACGTTATACGTTATATCGTAATGCTACATACCGTTATACGTTATATCGTAATACTACATAACGTTATAAGTTATATCGTAATGCTACATAACGTTATACGTAATAACGTATTACCATATAACGTTATACGTTATAACATATTACCATATATCGTTATACGTTATAACCTATTACCATATAACGTTATACGTTATAACGTATTACATTATAACGTTATACGTTTTACGTATTACCATATAACGTTATACGTTATATCGGTAATGCTACATAACGTTATACGTTATATCGTAATGCTATATAACATAATTCGTTATAACGTAATGCTACATCACGTTATACGTTATATCGTAATGCTACATAACGTTATAGCGTTATAACGTATTACCATATAACGTTTATACGTTATATGGCCATGCTGCATAATGTTATACGTTAGAACGTATTACCATATAACGTTATACGTTATAACGTATTACCATATAACGTTATACGTTATATCGTAATACTACATAACGATATACGTTATAACGTAATACTATATAACGTTATACGTTATATCGTTATGCTACATAACGTTATACGTTATATCGTAATGCTAGATAACGTTATACGTTATAACGTAATACTACATAACGTTATACGTTATATCGTATTACCATATAACGTTATACGTTATATCGTAATGCTACATAACGTTATACGTAACATCGTAATGCTACATAACGATATACGTTATAACGTAATACTATATAACGTTATACATTATATCGTAATGCTACATAACGTTATACGTTATATCGTAATGCTACATAACGTTATGCGTTATAACGTAATACTATATAACGATATACGTTATAACGTAATACTATATAACGTTATACCTTATCACGTATTACCATATAACGTTATACGTTATATCGTAATGCTACATAGCGTTATACGTTATAACGTATTACCATATAACGTTATACGTTATATCGTAATGATACATAACGTTATACGTTATAACGTATTACCATATAACGTCATACGATACGACGTAATACTATATATCGTAATTCGTTATAACGTATTACCATATAACGTTATACGTTATACGGCTATGCTACATAACGTTAAACGTTATAACGTATTACCATATAACGTTATACGTTATAACGTATTACCATATAACGTTATACTTTATATCGTAATGCTACATGACGTTATACGTTATAACGTATTACCATATAACGTTATACGTTATATGGCCATGCTACATAACGTTATACGTTATAACGGATTACCATATAACGTTATACGTTATAACGTATAACGTAATACGTAATACGTTATAACGTAATACTACATAACGTTATACGTTATATCGTATTACCATATAACGTTATACGTTATTTCGTAAAGCTACATAACGTTATAGGTAACATCGTAATGCTACATAACGATATACGTTATAACGTAATACTATATAACGTTATACGTTATATCGTAATGCTACATAACGTTATACGTTATATCGTAAGGCGACATAACGTTATGCGTTATAACGTAATACTATATAACGATATACGTTATAACGTATAACGTTATGTAGCATTACGATATAACGTTATACGTTATATGGCCATGCTACATAACGTTAAACTTTATAACGTATTACCATATAACGTTATACGTTATATCGTAATGCTACATAACGTATGTGGTTATACGTTATAACGTAATACTATATAACGTTATACGTTATATCGTAATGCTACATAACGTTATACGTTTTATCGTAATGCTACATAACGTTATGCGTTATAACGTAATACTACATAACGATATACGTTATAACGTTATACTATATAACGTTATACGTTATATCGTATTACCATATAACGTTATACGTTATAACGTATTACCATATAACGTTATACGTTATATCGTAATGCTACATAACGTTATACGTTATAACGTATTACCATATAACGTTATACGTTATATCGTTATGCTACATAACGTTATACGTTATATCGTAATGCTACATAACGTTATACGTTATAACGAAATACTACATAACGTTATACGTTATATCGTATTACCATATATCGTTATACGTTATATCGTAATGCTACATTACGTTATACGTTATATCGTAATGCTACATAACGTTATACGTTATATGGCCATGCTACATAACGTTATACGTTATAATGTATTACCATATAATGTTATACGTTATATCGTATTACCATATAACGTTATACGTTATAACGTATTACCATATAACGTTATACGTTATATCGTAATGCTACATAACGTTATACGTTATATCGTAATACTACATAACGATATACGTTATAACGTAATACTATATAACGTTATACGTTATATCGTTATGCTACATAACGTTATACGTTATATCGTAATGCTACATAACGTTATACGTTATAACGTAATACTACATAACGTTATACGTTATATCGTATTACCATATAACGTTATACGTTATATCGTAATGCTACAAAACGTTATACGTAACATCGTAATGCTACATAACGATATACGTTATAACGTAATACTATATAACGTTATACATTATATCTTAATGCTACATAACGTTATACGTTATATCGTAATGCTACATAACGTTATGCGTTATAACGTAATACTATATAACGATATACGTTATAACGTAATACTATATAACGTTATACGTTATCACGTATTACCATATAACGTTATACGTTATATCGTAATGCTACATAGCGTTATACGTTATAACGTATTACCATATAACGTTATACGTTATATCGTAATGATACATAACGTTATACGTTATAACGTATTACCATATAACGTCATACGATATGACGTAATACTATATATCGTAATTCGTTATAACGTATTACCATATAACGTTATACGTTATACGGCTATGCTACATAACGTTAAACGTTATAACGTATTACCATATAACGTTATACGTTATAACGGATTACCATATAACGTTATACGTTATAACGTATTACCATATAACGTTATCCGTTATATCGTAATACTACATAACGATATACGTTATAACGTAATACTATATAACGTTATACGTTATATCGTTATGCTACATAACGTTATACGTTATATCGTAATGCTACATAGCGTTATACGTTATAACGTAATACTACATAACGCTATACGTTATATCGTAATACCATATAACGTTATACGTTATTTCGTAAAGCTACATAACGTTATAGGTAACATCGTAATGCTACATAACGATATACGTTATATCGTAATGCTACATAACGTTATACGTTATAACGTAATACTACATAACGTTATACGTTATATCGTAATGCTACATAACGATATACGTTATAACGTAATACTATATAACGTTATACGTTATATCGTTATGCTACATAACGTTATACGTTATATCGTAATGCTACATAACGTTATACGTTATAACGTAATACTACATAACGCTATACGTTATATCGTATTACCATATAATGTTATACGTTATTTCGTAAAGCTACATAACGTTATAGGTAACATCGTAATGCTACATAACGATATACGTTATATCGTAATGCTACATAACGTTATACGTTATAACGTAATACTACATAACGTTATACGTTATATCGTATTTCCATATAACGTTATACGTTATTTCGTAAAGCTACATAACGTTATAGGTAACATCGTAATGCTACATAACGATATACGTTATAACGTAATACTATATAACGTTATACGTTATATCGTAATGCTACATAACGTTATACGTTATATCGTAAGGCGACATAACGTTATGCGTTATAACTTAATACTATATAACGATATACGTTATAACGTAATACTATATAACGTATTACCATATAACGTTATACGTTATATCGTAATGCTACATAACGTTATACGTTATAACGTAATAATATATAACGTTATACGTTATATCGTAATGCTACATAACGTTATACGTTATATCGTAATGCTACATAACGTTATACGTAATATCGTAATGTTACATAACGATAAACGTTATAACGTAATACTATATAACGTTATACGTTATATGGCCATGCTACATAACGTTAAACTTTATAACGTATTACCATATAACGTTATACTTTATATCGTAATGCTACATAACGTTATACGTTATAACGTAATAATATATAACGTTATACGTTATATCGTAATGCTACATAACGTTATACGTTATATCGTAATGCTACATAACGTTATACGTAATATCGTAATGTTACATAACGATAAACGTTATAACGTAATACTATATAACGTTATACGTTATATCGCCATGCTACATAACGTTATACGTTATAACGTATTACCATATAACGTTATACGATATATCGTTATGCTACATATCGTTATACGTTATATCGTAATGCTACATAACGTTATACGTTATAACGTAATACTACATAACGTTATACGTTATACCGTATTACCATATAACGTTATACGTTATATCGTAATGCTACATAACGTTATACGTTATATCGTAATGCTACATAACGTTATACGTAATATCGTAATGTTACATAACGATAAACGTTATAACGTAATACTATATAACGTTATACGTTATATCGTAATGCTACATAACGTTATACGTAATATCGTAATGTTACATAACGTTATACGTTATAACGTATTACCATATAACGTTATACGTTATATCGTAATACTACATAACGATATACGTTATAACGTAATACTATATAACGTTATACGTTATATCGTTATGCTACATATCGTTATACGTTATATCGTAATGCTACATAACGTTATACGTTATAACGTAATACTACATAACGTTATACGTTATACCGTATTACCATATAACGTTATACGTTATATCGTAATGCTACATAACGTTATACGTAATATCGTAATGTTACATAACGATAAACGTTATAACGTAATACTATATAACGTTATACGTTATATCGCCATGCTACATAACGTTATACGTTATAACGTATTACCATATAACGTTATACGATATATCGTAATGCTACATAACGTTATACGTTATAACGTATTACCATATAACGTTATACGTTATATCGTAATGCTACATAACGTTATACGTAATATCGTAATGTTACATAACGATAAACGTTATAACGTAATACTATATAACGTTATACGTTATATCGCCATGCTACATAACGTTATACGTTATAACGTATTACCATATAACGTTATACGATATATCGTAATGCTACATAACGTTATACGTTATAACGTAATACTTCATAACGTTATACGTTATACCGTATTACCATATAACGTTATACGTTATATCGTAATGCTACATAACGTTATACGTAATATCGTAATGTTACATAACGATAAACGTTATAACGTAATACTATATAACGTTATACGTTATATCGCCATGCTACATAACGTTATACGTTATAACGTATTACCATATAACGTTATACGTCATATCGTTATGCTACATAACGTTATACGTTATATCGTAATGCTACATAACGTTATACGTTATAACGTAATACTACATAACGTTATACGTTATATCGTATTACCATATATCGTTATACGTTATATCGTAATGCTAAATTACGTTATACGTTATATCGTAATGCTACATAACGTTATACGTTATATGGCCATGCTACATAACGTTATACGTTATAATGTATTACCATATAACGTTATACGTTATATCGTATTACCATATAACGTTATACGTTACAACGTATTACCATATAACGTTATACGTTATATCGTAATGCTACATAATGTTATACGTTATATCGTAATACTACAAAACGATATACGTTATAACGTAATACTATATAACGTTATACGTTATATCGTTATGCTACATAACGTTATACGTTATATCGTAATGCTACATAACGTTATACGTTATAACGTAATACTACATAACGTTATACGTTATATCGTATTACCATATAACGTTATACGTTATATCGTAATGCTACATAACGTTATGCGTAACATCGTAATGCTACATAACGATATACGTTATAACGTAATACTATATAACGTTATACATTATATCTTAATGCTACATAACGTTATACGTTATATCGTAATGCTACATAACGTTATGCGTTATAACGTAATACTATATAACGATATACGTTATAACGTAATACTATATAACGTTATACGTTATCACGTATTACCATATAACGTTATACGTTATATCGTAATGCTACATAGCGTTATACGTTATAACGTATTACCATATAACGTTATACGTTATATCGTAATGATACATAACGTTATACGTTATAACGTATTACCATATAACGTCATACGATATGACGTAATACTATATATCGTAATTCGTTATAACGTATTACCATATAACGTTATACGTTATACGGCTATGCTACATAACGTTATATGTTATATCGTAATGCTACATAACGTTATACGTTATAACGTAATACTACATAACGCTATACGTTATATCGTATTACCATATAACGTTATACGTTATTTCGTAAAGCTACATAACGTTATAGGTAACATCGTAATGCTACATAACGATATACGTTATATCGTAATGCTACATAACGTTATACGTTATAACGTAATACTACATAACGTTATACGTTATATCGTATTACCGTATAACGTTATACGTTATTTCGTAAAGCTACATAACGTTATAGGTAACATCGTAATGCTACATAACGATATACGTTATAACGTAATACTATATAACGTTATACGTTATATCGTAATGCTACATAAAGTTATACGTTATATCGTAAGGCGACATAACGTTATGCGTTATAACGTAATACTATATAACGATATACGTTATAACGTAATACTATATTACGTATTACCATATAACGTTATACGTTATATCGTAATGCTACATAACGTTATACGTTATAACGCATTACCATATAACGTTATACGTTATATGGCCATGCTACATAACGTTAAACTTTATAACGTATTACCATATAACGTTATACGTTATATCGTAATGCTACATAACGTTATACGTTATAACGTAATAATATATAACGTTATACGTTATATCGTAATGCTACATAACGTTATACGTTATATCGTAATGCTACATAACGTTATGCGTTATAACGTAATACTATATAACGATATACGTTATAACGTTATACTATATAACGTTATACGTTATATCGTATTACCATATAACGTTATACGTTATAACGTATTACCATATAACGTTATACGTTATATCGTAATGCTACAAAACGTTATACGTTATAACGTATTACCATATAACGTTATACGTTATATCGTTATGCTACATAACGTTATACGTTATATCGTAATGCTACATAACGTTATACGTTATAACGTAATACTACATAACGTTATACGTTATATCGTATTACCATATATCGTTATACGTTATATCGTAATGCTACATTACGTTATACGTTATATCGTAATGCTACATAACGTTATACGTTATATGGCCATGCTACATAACGTTATACGTTATAATGTATTACCGTATAACGTTATACGTTATAACGTATTACCATATGACGTTATACGTTATATCGTAATGCTACATAACGTTATACGTTATAACGTATTACCATTTAACGTTATACGTTATATCGCCATGCTACATAACGTTATACGTTATAACGTATTACCATATAACGTTATACATTATATCGTATTACCATATAACGTTATACGTTATATCGTAATGCTACATAACGTTATACGTTAAATCGTATTACCATATAACGTTATACGTTATATCGTAATGCTACATAACGTTATACGTTATATCGTAATGGTACATAACGTTATACGTTATAACGTATTAACATAAAACGTTATACATTATATCGTAATGCTACATAACGTTATACGTTATATCGTAATGCTACAAAACGTTATACGTAACATCGTAATGCTACATAACGATATACGTTATAACGTAATACTATATAACGTTATACATTATATCGTAATGCTACATAACGTTATACGTTATAACGAAATACTACATAACGTTATACGTTATATCGTATTACCATATATCGTTATACGTTATATCGTAATGCTACATTACGTTATACGTTATATCGTAATGCTACATAACGTTATACGTTATATGGCCATGCTACATAACGTTATACGTTATAATGTATTACCATATAATGTTATACGTTATATCGTATTACCATATAACGTTATACGTTATAACGTATTACCATATAACGTTATACGTTATATCGTAATGCTACATAACGTTATACGTTATATCGTAATACTACATAACGATATACGTTATAACGTAATACTATATAACGTTATACGTTATATCGTTATGCTACATAACGTTATACGTTATATCGTAATGCTACATAACGTTATACGTTATAACGTAATACTACATAACGTTATACGTTATATCGTATTACCATATAACGTTATACGTTATATCGTAATGCTACAAAACGTTATACGTAACATCGTAATGCTACATAACGATATACGTTATAACGTAATACTATATAACGTTATACATTATATCTTAATGCTACATAACGTTATACGTTATATCGTAATGCTACATAACGTTATGCGTTATAACGTAATACTATATAACGATATACGTTATAACGTAATACTATATAACGTTATACGTTATCACGTATTACCATATAACGTTATACGTTATATCGTAATGCTACATAGCGTTATACGTTATAACGTATTACCATATAACGTTATACGTTATATCGTAATGATACATAACGTTATACGTTATAACGTATTACCATATAACGTCATACGATATGACGTAATACTATATATCGTAATTCGTTATAACGTATTACCATATAACGTTATACGTTATACGGCTATGCTACATAACGTTAAACGTTATAACGTATTACCATATAACGTTATACGTTATAACGGATTACCATATAACGTTATACGTTATAACGTATTACCATATAACGTTATCCGTTATATCGTAATACTACATAACGATATACGTTATAACGTAATACTATATAACGTTATACGTTATATCGTTATGCTACATAACGTTATACGTTATATCGTAATGCTACATAGCGTTATACGTTATAACGTAATACTACATAACGCTATACGTTATATCGTAATACCATATAACGTTATACGTTATTTCGTAAAGCTACATAACGTTATAGGTAACATGGTAATGCTACATAACGATATACGTTATATCGTAATGCTACATAACGTTATACGTTATAACGTAATACTACATAACGTTATACGTTATATCGTAATGCTACATAACGATATACGTTATAACGTAATACTATATAACGTTATACGTTATATCGTTATGCTACATAACGTTATACGTTATATCGTAATGCTACATAACGTTATACGTTATAACGTAATACTACATAACGCTATACGTTATATCGTATTACCATATAATGTTATACGTTATTTCGTAAAGCTACATAACGTTATAGGTAACATCGTAATGCTACATAACGATATACGTTATATCGTAATGCTACATAACGTTATACGTTATAACGTAATACTACATAACGTTATACGTTATATCGTATTTCCATATAACGTTATACGTTATTTCGTAAAGCTACATAACGTTATAGGTAACATCGTAATGCTACATAACGATATACGTTATAACGTAATACTATATAACGTTATACGTTATATCGTAATGCTACATAACGTTATACGTTATATCGTAAGGCGACATAACGTTATGCGTTATAACGTAATACTATATAACGATATACGTTATAACGTAATACTATATAACGTATTACCATATAACGTTATACGTTATATCGTAATGCTACATAACGTTATACGTTATAACGCATTACCATATAACGTTATACGTTATATGGCCATGCTACATAACGTTAAACTTTATAACGTATTACCATATAACGTTATACTTTATATCGTAATGCTACATAACGTTATACGTTATAACGTAATAATATATAACGTTATACGTTATATCGTAATGCTACATAACGTTATACGTTATATCGTAATGCTACATAACGTTATACGTAATATCGTAATGTTACATAACGATAAACGTTATAACGTAATACTATATAATGTTATACGTTATATCGCCATGCTACATAACGTTATACGTTATAACGTATTACCATATAACGTTATACGATATATCGTTATGCTACATATCGTTATACGTTATATCGTAATGCTACATAACGTTATACGTTATAACGTAATACTACATAACGTTATACGTTATACCGTATTACCATATAACGTTATACGTTATATCGTAATGCTACATAACGTTATACGTTATATCGTAATGCTACATAACGTTATACGTAATATCGTAATGTTACATAACGATAAACGTTATAACGTAATACTATATAACGTTATACGTTATATCGTAATGCTACATAACGTTATACGTAATATCGTAATGTTACATAACGTTATACGTTATAACGTATTACCATATAACGTTATACGTTATATCGTAATACTACATAACGATATACGTTATAACGTAATACTATATAACGTTATACGTTATATCGTTATGCTACATATCGTTATACGTTATATCGTAATGCTACATAACGTTATACGTTATAACGTAATACTACATAACGTTATACGTTATACCGTATTACCATATAACGTTATACGTTATATCGTAATGCTACATAACGTTATACGTAATATCGTAATGTTACATAACGATAAACGTTATAACGTAATACTATATAACGTTATACGTTATATCGCCATGCTACATAACGTTATACGTTATAACGTATTACCATATAACGTTATACGATATATCGTAATGCTACATAACGTTATACGTTATAACGTATTACCATATAACGTTATACGTTATATCGTAATGCTACATAACGTTATACGTAATATCGTAATGTTACATAACGATAAACGTTATAACGTAATACTATATAACGTTATACGTTATATCGCCATGCTACATAACGTTATACGTTATAACGTATTACCATATAACGTTATACGATATATCGTAATGCTACATAACGTTATACGTTATAACGTAATACTTCATAACGTTATACGTTATACCGTATTACCATATAACGTTATACGTTATATCGTAATGCTACATAACGTTATACGTAATATCGTAATGTTACATAACGATAAACGTTATAACGTAATACTATATAACGTTATACGTTATATCGCCATGCTACATAACGTTATACGTTATAACGTATTACCATATAACGTTATACGTCATATCGTTATGCTACATAACGTTATACGTTATATCGTAATGCTACATAACGTTATACGTTATAACGTAATACTACATAACGTTATACGTTATATCGTATTACCATATATCGTTATACGTTATATCGTAATGCTAAATTACGTTATACGTTATATCGTAATGCTACATAACGTTATACGTTATATGGCCATGCTACATAACGTTATACGTTATAATGTATTACCATATAACGTTATACGTTATATCGTATTACCATATAACGTTATACGTTACAACGTATTACCATATAACGTTATACGTTATATCGTAATGCTACATAATGTTATACGTTATATCGTAATACTACAAAACGATATACGTTATAACGTAATACTATATAACGTTATACGTTATATCGTTATGCTACATAACGTTATACGTTATATCGTAATGCTACATAACGTTATACGTTATAACGTAATACTACATAACGTTATACGTTATATCGTATTACCATATAACGTTATACGTTATATCGTAATGCTACATAACGTTATGCGTAACATCGTAATGCTACATAACGATATACGTTATAACGTAATACTATATAACGTTATACATTATATCTTAATGCTACATAACGTTATACGTTATATCGTAATGCTACATAACGTTATGCGTTATAACGTAATACTATATAACGATATACGTTATAACGTAATACTATATAACGTTATACGTTATCACGTATTACCATATAACGTTATACGTTATATCGTAATGCTACATAGCGTTATACGTTATAACGTATTACCATATAACGTTATACGTTATATCGTAATGATACATAACGTTATACGTTATAACGTATTACCATATAACGTCATACGATATGACGTAATACTATATATCGTAATTCGTTATAACGTATTACCATATAACGTTATACGTTATACGGCTATGCTACATAACGTTATATGTTATATCGTAATGCTACATAACGTTATACGTTATAACGTAATACTACATAACGCTATACGTTATATCGTATTACCATATAACGTTATACGTTATTTCGTAAAGCTACATAACGTTATAGGTAACATCGTAATGCTACATAACGATATACGTTATATCGTAATGCTACATAACGTTATACGTTATAACGTAATACTACATAACGTTATACGTTATATCGTATTACCGTATAACGTTATACGTTATTTCGTAAAGCTACATAACGTTATAGGTAACATCGTAATGCTACATAACGATATACGTTATAACGTAATACTATATAACGTTATACGTTATATCGTAATGCTACATAAAGTTATACGTTATATCGTAAGGCGACATAACGTTATGCGTTATAACGTAATACTATATAACGATATACGTTATAACGTAATACTATATTACGTATTACCATATAACGTTATACGTTATATCGTAATGCTACATAACGTTATACGTTATAACGCATTACCATATAACGTTATACGTTATATGGCCATGCTACATAACGTTAAACTTTATAACGTATTACCATATAACGTTATACGTTATATCGTAATGCTACATAACGTTATACGTTATAACGTAATAATATATAACGTTATACGTTATATCGTAATGCTACATAACGTTATACGTTATATCGTAATGCTACATAACGTTATGCGTTATAACGTAATACTATATAACGATATACGTTATAACGTTATACTATATAACGTTATACGTTATATCGTATTACCATATAACGTTATACGTTATAACGTATTACCATATAACGTTATACGTTATATCGTAATGCTACAAAACGTTATACGTTATAACGTATTACCATATAACGTTATACGATATATCGTAATGCTACATAACGTTATACGTTATAACGTATTACCATATAACGTTATACGTTATATCGTAATGCTACATAACGTTATACGTAATATCGTAATGTTACATAACGATAAACGTTATAACGTAATACTATATAACGTTATACGTTATATCGCCATGCTACATAACGTTATACGTTATAACGTATTACCATATAACGTTATACGATATATCGTAATGCTACATAACGTTATACGTTATAACGTAATACTTCATAACGTTATACGTTATACCGTATTACCATATAACGTTATACGTTATATCGTAATGCTACATAACGTTATACGTAATATCGTAATGTTACATAACGATAAACGTTATAACGTAATACTATATAACGTTATACGTTATATCGCCATGCTACATAACGTTATACGTTATAACGTATTACCATATAACGTTATACGTCATATCGTTATGCTACATAACGTTATACGTTATATCGTAATGCTACATAACGTTATACGTTATAACGTAATACTACATAACGTTATACGTTATATCGTATTACCATATATCGTTATACGTTATATCGTAATGCTAAATTACGTTATACGTTATATCGTAATGCTACATAACGTTATACGTTATATGGCCATGCTACATAACGTTATACGTTATAATGTATTACCATATAACGTTATACGTTATATCGTATTACCATATAACGTTATACGTTACAACGTATTACCATATAACGTTATACGTTATATCGTAATGCTACATAATGTTATACGTTATATCGTAATACTACAAAACGATATACGTTATAACGTAATACTATATAACGTTATACGTTATATCGTTATGCTACATAACGTTATACGTTATATCGTAATGCTACATAACGTTATACGTTATAACGTAATACTACATAACGTTATACGTTATATCGTATTACCATATAACGTTATACGTTATATCGTAATGCTACATAACGTTATGCGTAACATCGTAATGCTACATAACGATATACGTTATAACGTAATACTATATAACGTTATACATTATATCTTAATGCTACATAACGTTATACGTTATATCGTAATGCTACATAACGTTATGCGTTATAACGTAATACTATATAACGATATACGTTATAACGTAATACTATATAACGTTATACGTTATCACGTATTACCATATAACGTTATACGTTATATCGTAATGCTACATAGCGTTATACGTTATAACGTATTACCATATAACGTTATACGTTATATCGTAATGATACATAACGTTATACGTTATAACGTATTACCATATAACGTCATACGATATGACGTAATACTATATATCGTAATTCGTTATAACGTATTACCATATAACGTTATACGTTATACGGCTATGCTACATAACGTTATATGTTATATCGTAATGCTACATAACGTTATACGTTATAACGTAATACTACATAACGCTATACGTTATATCGTATTACCATATAACGTTATACGTTATTTCGTAAAGCTACATAACGTTATAGGTAACATCGTAATGCTACATAACGATATACGTTATATCGTAATGCTACATAACGTTATACGTTATAACGTAATACTACATAACGTTATACGTTATATCGTATTACCGTATAACGTTATACGTTATTTCGTAAAGCTACATAACGTTATAGGTAACATCGTAATGCTACATAACGATATACGTTATAACGTAATACTATATAACGTTATACGTTATATCGTAATGCTACATAAAGTTATACGTTATATCGTAAGGCGACATAACGTTATGCGTTATAACGTAATACTATATAACGATATACGTTATAACGTAATACTATATTACGTATTACCATATAACGTTATACGTTATATCGTAATGCTACATAACGTTATACGTTATAACGCATTACCATATAACGTTATACGTTATATGGCCATGCTACATAACGTTAAACTTTATAACGTATTACCATATAACGTTATACGTTATATCGTAATGCTACATAACGTTATACGTTATAACGTAATAATATATAACGTTATACGTTATATCGTAATGCTACATAACGTTATACGTTATATCGTAATGCTACATAACGTTATGCGTTATAACGTAATACTATATAACGATATACGTTATAACGTTATACTATATAACGTTATACGTTATATCGTATTACCATATAACGTTATACGTTATAACGTATTACCATATAACGTTATACGTTATATCGTAATGCTACAAAACGTTATACGTTATAACGTATTACCATATAACGTTATACGTTATATCGTTATGCTACATAACGTTATACGTTATATCGTAATGCTACATAACGTTATACGTTATAACGTAATACTACATAACGTTATACGTTATATCGTATTACCATATATCGTTATACGTTATATCGTAATGCTACATTACGTTATACGTTATATCGTAATGCTACATAACGTTATACGTTATATGGCCATGCTACATAACGTTATACGTTATAATGTATTACCGTATAACGTTATACGTTATAACGTATTACCATATGACGTTATACGTTATATCGTAATGCTACATAACGTTATACGTTATAACGTATTACCATTTAACGTTATACGTTATATCGCCATGCTACATAACGTTATACGTTATAACGTATTACCATATAACGTTATACATTATATCGTATTACCATATAACGTTATACGTTATATCGTAATGCTACATAACGTTATACGTTAAATCGTATTACCATATAACGTTATACGTTATATCGTAATGCTACATAACGTTATACGTTATATCGTAATGGTACATAACGTTATACGTTATAACGTATTAACATAAAACGTTATACATTATATCGTAATGCTACATAACGTTATACGTTATATCGTAATGCTACAAAACGTTATACGTAACATCGTAATGCTACATAACGATATACGTTATAACGTAATACTATATAACGTTATACATTATATCGTAATGCTACATAACGTTATACGTTATAACGAAATACTACATAACGTTATACGTTATATCGTATTACCATATATCGTTATACGTTATATCGTAATGCTACATTACGTTATACGTTATATCGTAATGCTACATAACGTTATACGTTATATGGCCATGCTACATAACGTTATACGTTATAATGTATTACCATATAATGTTATACGTTATATCGTATTACCATATAACGTTATACGTTATAACGTATTACCATATAACGTTATACGTTATATCGTAATGCTACATAACGTTATACGTTATATCGTAATACTACATAACGATATACGTTATAACGTAATACTATATAACGTTATACGTTATATCGTTATGCTACATAACGTTATACGTTATATCGTAATGCTACATAACGTTATACGTTATAACGTAATACTACATAACGTTATACGTTATATCGTATTACCATATAACGTTATACGTTATATCGTAATGCTACAAAACGTTATACGTAACATCGTAATGCTACATAACGATATACGTTATAACGTAATACTATATAACGTTATACATTATATCTTAATGCTACATAACGTTATACGTTATATCGTAATGCTACATAACGTTATGCGTTATAACGTAATACTATATAACGATATACGTTATAACGTAATACTATATAACGTTATACGTTATCACGTATTACCATATAACGTTATACGTTATATCGTAATGCTACATAGCGTTATACGTTATAACGTATTACCATATAACGTTATACGTTATATCGTAATGATACATAACGTTATACGTTATAACGTATTACCATATAACGTCATACGATATGACGTAATACTATATATCGTAATTCGTTATAACGTATTACCATATAACGTTATACGTTATACGGCTATGCTACATAACGTTAAACGTTATAACGTATTACCATATAACGTTATACGTTATAACGGATTACCATATAACGTTATACGTTATAACGTATTACCATATAACGTTATCCGTTATATCGTAATACTACATAACGATATACGTTATAACGTAATACTATATAACGTTATACGTTATATCGTTATGCTACATAACGTTATACGTTATATCGTAATGCTACATAGCGTTATACGTTATAACGTAATACTACATAACGCTATACGTTATATCGTAATACCATATAACGTTATACGTTATTTCGTAAAGCTACATAACGTTATAGGTAACATCGTAATGCTACATAACGATATACGTTATATCGTAATGCTACATAACGTTATACGTTATAACGTAATACTACATAACGTTATACGTTATATCGTAATGCTACATAACGATATACGTTATAACGTAATACTATATAACGTTATACGTTATATCGTTATGCTACATAACGTTATACGTTATATCGTAATGCTACATAACGTTATACGTTATAACGTAATACTACATAACGCTATACGTTATATCGTATTACCATATAATGTTATACGTTATTTCGTAAAGCTACATAACGTTATAGGTAACATCGTAATGCTACATAACGATATACGTTATATCGTAATGCTACATAACGTTATACGTTATAACGTAATACTACATAACGTTATACGTTATATCGTATTTCCATATAACGTTATACGTTATTTCGTAAAGCTACATAACGTTATAGGTAACATCGTAATGCTACATAAACGATATACGTTATAACGTAATACTATATAACGTTATACGTTATATCGTAATGCTACATAACGTTATACGTTATATCGTAAGGCGACATAACGTTATGCGTTATAACGTAATACTATATAACGATATACGTTATAACGTAATACTATATAACGTATTACCATATAACGTTATACGTTATATCGTAATGCTACATAACGTTATACGTTATAACGCATTACCATATAACGTTATACGTTATATGGCCATGCTACATAACGTTAAACTTTATAACGTATTACCATATAACGTTATACTTTATATCGTAATGCTACATAACGTTATACGTTATAACGTAATAATATATAACGTTATACGTTATATCGTAATGCTACATAACGTTATACGTTATATCGTAATGCTACATAACGTTATACGTAATATCGTAATGTTACATAACGATAAACGTTATAACGTAATACTATATAATGTTATACGTTATATCGCCATGCTACATAACGTTATACGTTATAACGTATTACCATATAACGTTATACGATATATCGTTATGCTACATATCGTTATACGTTATATCGTAATGCTACATAACGTTATACGTTATAACGTAATACTACATAACGTTATACGTTATACCGTATTACCATATAACGTTATACGTTATATCGTAATGCTACATAACGTTATACGTTATATCGTAATGCTACATAACGTTATACGTAATATCGTAATGTTACATAACGATAAACGTTATAACGTAATACTATATAACGTTATACGTTATATCGTAATGCTACATAACGTTATACGTAATATCGTAATGTTACATAACGTTATACGTTATAACGTATTACCATATAACGTTATACGTTATATCGTAATACTACATAACGATATACGTTATAACGTAATACTATATAACGTTATACGTTATATCGTTATGCTACATATCGTTATACGTTATATCGTAATGCTACATAACGTTATACGTTATAACGTAATACTACATAACGTTATACGTTATACCGTATTACCATATAACGTTATACGTTATATCGTAATGCTACATAACGTTATACGTAATATCGTAATGTTACATAACGATAAACGTTATAACGTAATACTATATAACGTTATACGTTATATCGCCATGCTACATAACGTTATACGTTATAACGTATTACCATATAACGTTATACGATATATCGTAATGCTACATAACGTTATACGTTATAACGTATTACCATATAACGTTATACGTTATATCGTAATGCTACATAACGTTATACGTAATATCGTAATGTTACATAACGATAAACGTTATAACAATCTGATAGAGTGTGTT
>CAKXZU010000325.1:0-106203 GCA_936014575.1 Bombus lapidarius
ACACACTCTATCAGATTGGTGTCTAAAGGCTATTGTTTATGGCAAGAAAATATTGAAAGTTCGTTAAGCTCACGTTACAATAAGAACTATCTATCGAGGGCGGCTAAGACCCTTCCTAGTCCATCAACCTTCTTGTATCCAATCAGAAACAAGTCTACTGCCCTCACTTTTCCTAACCAAAATCGCCATGAACAAATCAGCTTTCTCACGTCTTTAGACACACCCATCACTAGGCGTTCCTCCGACACAACATCGCCACTTTAACTTACTTATTCTTCACCGTTAGAATAGTCAACATGTCCTTACCGAGTTTCAAACCATAAATCAGTCATTTACATAACTTATACATACGCATCAGTGTAACTATTTTTCTATATAAAGTTGTTGGAATAAACATTAATTTATACCTGTTAATTCAGTGTAAATTCAGTTGAACCACCCCTATTATCGTAACAGAAATCAGGGGATCGATCATT
Source organism: Bombus lapidarius (assembly GCA_936014575.1). Lineage (NCBI taxonomy): Eukaryota > Metazoa > Arthropoda > Insecta > Hymenoptera > Apidae > Bombus > Bombus lapidarius. The sequence goes on from CAKXZU010000325.1 coordinate 477, forward strand.
TGGTGGCGTCGATTATCTAATCGTAACGGGAATTTACGACCCCCGTTGACGTGCCTTCTCGCGATCGCGTCTCTCCGCGAATGGTCGACGAAACAAATATTTTTGCATAAATCTATGTATCTCGACGAAATGCATAGGGATTAAGCGTTTATTATATTATTTTAATGTTTTTTAAGTATGGACCGATGCGTCGGAACGTTGGAACTTGGAATAATTTTGGCCGGTTCGATGCGACCGAAAAGATTATTTCGCATTATTTCGTTAAAAAGCGTTATAAGGTATGAATTTTTTACAGAAATCCTTTCATCTCTATTATATACATCGGGATTAAGCATTTTTGTCGAATTTTTTAAAAAATTAGGCTTCGGCGGACTGATACGGTTGGGATATTTTTGTAATTTTTTCGACAATTAATGTTACAAGGTATATATTTTTTGCATATTTCGACTTCTTTTAACGTATTCTAATCGACTATTAACTTTATTTGTGTCCCAAGTCGATAAAATATTATGTTTACTGATGCAATTTTTCGATGAAAGAAAATTAATTTTTTGGTAAAAATCCATTTATATTATGTTAATAACGCGTCTGTTAAAATATGTCGATGGTTTGACATCGCCTTTGTACAGTAATGATCGAGCATTCGCGCGACTAAGTTCCAGCGTCCTTCCGAACGGTACGTTGCTACGGAGGTTTTGCACCATAAGCGCACGGCCGCTAGCCCGGCCGCGCCTGCGCTGCCGCTAGCGCTGCGCGCGCACACTCCGAGTCGCTGGTAGGCGGCGGCGTAGATACCATTCTCTATAAGTACGTTGCGAGGCGAGACGCGACGTGCGCGCGCGCGCACCACTCGCTCACGCGGAGGAACGTTTTTCGACGATGTAACGATCGATGAAGATATATACGTTTAAAGCGTATGGAAATTGCGATCGTTGCTCGCTCGCTGCGCTCGCTCGTAAGAATCTAGCCTAACCCAAAACCGATCCCGCAAGTTCGCAGAATCGAATAAAAGTCGAGGAAAGAACGCGATAGGGATTGGTTTTGGGTTAGGCTATGTTTCTTTTCGAGCGAGCGGAGCGAGCGAGCAACGCGTTAAAGTTTCGAAACGTTCGCAGCCGCTGCGAGATTCTTCTCTTGGAAATAACTCGTTTAAAAAGCGTTATGACGTACAGATGTATTTAGCGAAATCGTTACAGTTCGACGTACTCTCGTCGAACGTAACGAATTCTTTTTATTTTTTTTTTTTAAATTCCGTCCGTCGGACCGACACGAGCGGCAGGTTGGAACGGTGAGTATTGTTACACCGCTCCGAAAACGCCGCACATTCCTTTCCCAATAACTCGTTAAAAGGCGTCATAAGGTACGAATATTTTTGCATAAATCGATGCATCTCGACGAAATGCATCGGAAATAAGCGTTTATTTCGTCCCTGGAACGTTTAAAAAATTTTAATCGGTACGGAAAAATTACGAAATCGAAAGGTTTTTTCGAGTTATTTCCTTAAAAAGCGTTATAAGGTACGAATATCGTTACGTCGAGCGACACTCTACCTAGACCAGGCCACACACCGCGAGCAGGATGACAACCAGGTGTCCGCACGTCATTATCTCGTCCCTTAATAGTCTTAAGAACCGACCATAAATCTTAGGACATTCTAGAAGGTCCGTCAGTCCGAACAAAGATCTCTAATCTATAATCGGTGTCTAAAGGCTATTGTTTATGGCAAGAAAATATTGAAAGTTCGTTAAGCTCACGTTACAATAAGAACTATCTATCGAGGGCGGCTAAGACCCTTCCTAGTCCATCAACCTTCTTGTATCCAATCAGAAACAGGTCTACTGCCCTCACTTTTCCTAACCAAAATCGCCATGAACAAATCAGCTTTCTCACGTCTTTAGACACACCCATCACTAGGCGTTCCTCCGACACAACATCGCCACTTTAACTTACTTATTCTTCACCGTTAGAATAGTCAACATGTCCTTACCGAGTTTCAAACCATAAATCAGTCATTTACATAACTTATACATACGCATCAGTGTAACTATTTTTCTATATAAAGTTGTTGGAATAAACATTAATTTATACCTGTTAATTCAGTGTAAATTCAGTTGAACCACCCCTATTATCGTAACAGAAATCAGGGGATCGATCATTTGGTGGCGTCGATTATCTAATCGTAACGGGAATTTACGACCCCGTTGACGTGCCTTCTCGCAATCGCGTCTCTCCGCGAATGGTCGACGAAACAAATATTTTTGCATAAATCGATGCATCTGGACGAAATGCATAGGGATTAAGCGTTTATTTTATTATTTTAATGTTTTTTAAGTTTGGACCCATGCACCGGGACGTTGGAACTTGGAAAAATTTCGGCCGGTTCGATGCGACCGAAAAGATTATTTCGCATTATTTCGTTAAAAAGCGTTATAAGGTACGAATTTTTTACAGAAATCGTTTCATCTCTATTACATACATCGGGATTAAGCATTTTTGTCGAATTTTTTAAAAAATTAGGCTTCGGCGAACTGATACGACTGGGATATTTTTGTAATTTTTTCGACAATTAATGTTACAAGGTATACATTTTTTGCATATTTCTACTTATTTTAACGTATTCTAATCGACTATTAACTTTATTTGTGTCCCAAGTCGATAAAATATTATGTTTACTGATGCAATTTTTCGATGAAAAACAATTAATTTTTTGGTAAAAATCCATTTATATTATGTTAATAACGCGTCTGTTAAATATGTCGATGGTTTGACATCGCCTTTGTACAGTAATGATCGAGGATTCGCGCGACTAAGTTCCAGCGTCCTTCCGAACGGTACGTTGCTACGGAGGTTTTGCACCATAAGCGCACGGCCGCTAGCCCGGCCGCGCCTGCGCTGCCGCTAGCGCTGCGCGCGCACACTCCGAGTCGCTGGTAGGCGGCGGCGTAGATACCATTCTCTATAAGTACGTTGCGAGGCGAGACGCGACGTGCGCGCGCGCGCACCACTCGCTCACGCGGAGGAACGTTTTTCGACGATGAAACGATCGATGAAGATATATACGTTTAAAGCGTATGGAAATTGCTATCGTTGCTCGCTCGCTGCGCTCGCTCGTAAGAATCTAGCCTAACCCAAAACCGATCCCGCACGTTCGCAGAATCGTATAAAAGTCGAGGAAAGAACGCGATAGGTATTGGTTTTGGGTTAGGCTATGTTTCTTTTCGAGCGAGCGGAGCGAGCGAGCAACGCGTTAAAGCTTCGAAACGTTCGCAGCCGCTGCGAGATTCTTCTCTTGGAAATAACTTGTTAAAAAGCGTTATGACGTACAGATGTATTTAGCGAAATCGTTACAGTTCGACGTACTCTCGTCGAACGTATCGAATGCTTTTTATTTTCTTTTTTAAATTCCGTCCGTCGGACCGACACGAGCGGCAGGTTGGAACGGTGAGTATTGTTACACCGCTCCGAAAACACCGCAATTTCCTCTCCAATAACTCGTTAAAAAGCGTCATAAGATACGAATATTTTTGCATAAATCGATGCATCTGGACGAAATGCCATAGGGATTAAGCGTTTATTTTATTATTTTAATGTTTTTTAAGTTTGGACCCATGCACCGGGACGTTGGAACTTGGAAAAATTTCGGCCGGTTCGATGCGACCGAAAAGATTATTTCGCATTATTTCGTTTAAAAAGCGTTATAAGGTACGAATTTTTTACAGAAATCGTTTCATCTCTATTACATACATCGGGATTAAGCATTTTTGTCGAATTTTTTAAAAAATTAGGCTTCGGCGAACTGATACGACTGGGATATTTTTGTAATTTTTTCGACAATTAATGTTACAAGGTATACATTTTTTGCATATTTCTACTTATTTTAACGTATTCTAATCGACTATTAACTTTATTTGTGTCCCAAGTCGATAAAATATTATGTTTACTGATGCAATTTTTCGATGAAAAACAATTAATTTTTTGGTAAAAATCCATTTATATTATGTTAATAACGCGTCTGTTAAAAATATGTCGATGGTTTGACATCGCCTTTGTACAGTAATGATCGAGGATTCGCGCGACTAAGTTCCAGCGTCCTTCCGAACGGTACGTTGCTACGGAGGTTTTGCACCATAAGCGCACGGCCGCTAGCCCGGCCGCGCCTGCGCTGCCGCTAGCGCTGCGCGCGCACACTCCGAGTCGCTGGTAGGCGGCGGCGTAGATACCATTCTCTATAAGTACGTTGCGAGGCGAGACGCGACGTGCGCGCGCGCGCACCACTCGCTCACGCGGAGGAACGTTTTTCGACGATGAAACGATCGATGAAGATATATACGTTTAAAGCGTATGGAAATTGCTATCGTTGCTCGCTCGCTGCGCTCGCTCGTAAGAATCTAGCCTAACCCAAAACCGATCCCGCACGTTCGCAGAATCGAATAAAAGTCGAGGAAAGAACGCGATAGGTATTGGTTTTGGGTTAGGCTATGTTTCTTTTCGAGCGAGCGGAGCGAGCGAGCAACGCGTTAAAGCTTCGAAACGTTCGCAGCCGCTGCGAGATTCTTCTCTTGGAAATAACTTGTTAAAAAGCGTTATGACGTACCGATGTATTTAGCGAAATCGTTACAGTTCGACGTACTCTCGTCGAACGTAACGAATGCTTTTTATTTTCTTTTTTAAATTCCGTCCGTCGGACCGACACGAGCGGCAGGTTGGAACGGTGAGTATTGTTACACCGCTCCGAAAACACCGCAATTTCCTCTCCCAATAACTCGTTAAAAAGCGTCATAAGATACGAATATTTTTGCATAAATCGATGCATCTGGACGAAATGCATAGGGATTAAGCGTTTATTTTATTATTTTAATGTTTTTTAAGTTTGGACCCATGCACCGGGACGTTGGAACTTGGAAAAATTTCGGCCGGTTCGATGCGACCGAAAAGGTTATTTCGCATTATTTCGTTAAAAAAGCGTTATAAGGTACGAATTTTTTACAGAAATCGTTTCATCTCTATTACATACATCGGGATTAAGCATTTTTGTCGAATTTTTTAAAAAATTAGGCTTCGGCGAACTGATACGACTGGGATATTTTTGTAATTTTTTCGACAATTAATGTTACAAGGTATACATTTTTTTGCATATTTCTACTTATTTTAACGTATTCTAATCGACTATTAACTTTATTTGTGTCCCAAGTCGATAAAATATTATGTTTACTGATGCAATTTTTCGATGAAAAACAATTAATTTTTTGGTAAAAATCCATTTATATTATGTTAATAACGCGTCTGTTAAAATATGTCGATGGTTTGACATCGCCTTTGTACAGTAATGATCGAGGATTCGCGCGACTAAGTTCCAGCGTCCTTCCGAACGGTACGTTGCTACGGAGGTTTTGCACCATAAGCGCACGGCCGCTAGCCCGGCCGCGCCTGCGCTGCCGCTAGCGCTGCGCGCGCACACTCCGAGTCGCTGGTAGGCGGCGGCGTAGATACCATTCTCTATAAGTACGTTGCGAGGCGAGACGCGACGTGCGCGCGCGCGCACCACTCGCTCACGCGGAGGAACGTTTTTCGACGATGAAACGATCGATGAAGATATATACGTTTAAAGCGTATGGAAATTGCTATCGTTGCTCGCTCGCTGCGCTCGCTCGTAAGAATCTAGCCTAACCCAAAACCGATCCCGCACGTTCGCAGAATCGAATAAAAGTCGAGGAAAGAACGCGATAGGTATTGGTTTTGGGTTAGGCTATGTTTCTTTTCGAGCGAGCGGAGCGAGCGAGCAACGCGTTAAAGCTTCGAAACGTTCGCAGCCGCTGCGAGATTCTTCTCTTGGAAATAACTTGTTAAAAAGCGTTATGACGTACAGATGTATTTAGCGAAATCGTTACAGTTCGACGTACTCTCGTCGAACGTAACGAATGCTTTTTATTTTCTTTTTTAAATTCCGTCCGTCGGACCGACACGAGCGGCAGGTTGGAACGGTGAGTATTGTTACACCGCTCCGAAAACACCGCAATTTCCTCTCCCAATAACTCGTTAAAAAGCGTCATAAGATACGAATATTTTTGCATAAATCGATGCATCTGGACGAAATGCATAGGGATTAAGCGTTTATTTTATTATTTTAATGTTTTTTAAGTTTGGACCCATGCACCGGGACGTTGGAACTTGGAAAAATTTCGGCCGGTTCGATGCGCCCGAAAAGGTTATTTCGCATTATTTCGTTAAAAAGCGTTATAAGGTACGAATTTTTTACAGAAATCGTTTCATCTCTATTACATACATCGGGATTAAGCATTTTTGTCGAATTTTTTAAAAAATTAGGCTTCGGCGAACTGATACGACTGGGATATTTTTGTAATTTTTTCGACAATTAATGTTACAAGGTATACATTTTTTGCATATTTCTACTTATTTTAACGTATTCTAATCGACTATTAACTTTATTTGTGTCCCAAGTCGATAAAATATTATGTTTACTGATGCAATTTTTCGATGAAAAACAATTAATTTTTTGGTAAAAATCCATTTATATTATGTTAATAACGCGTCTGTTAAAATATGTCGATGGTTTGACATCGCCTTTGTACAGTAATGATCGAGGATTCGCGCGACTAAGTTCCAGCGTCCTTCCGAACGGTACGTTGCTACGGAGGTTTTGCACCATAAGCGCACGGCCGCTAGCCCGGCCGCGCCTGCGCTGCCGCTAGCGCTGCGCGCGCACACTCCGAGTCGCTGGTAGGCGGCGGCGTAGATACCATTCTCTATAAGTACGTTGCGAGGCGAGACGCGACGTGCGCGCGCGCGCACCACTCGCTCACGCGGAGGAACGTTTTTCGACGATGAAACGATCGATGAAGATATATACGTTTAAAGCGTATGGAAATTGCTATCGTTGCTCGCTCGCTGCGCTCGCTCGTAAGAATCTAGCCTAACCCAAAACCGATCCCGCACGTTCGCAGAATCGAATAAAAGTCGAGGAAAGAACGCGATAGGTATTGGTTTTGGGTTAGGCTATGTTTCTTTTCGAGCGAGCGGAGCGAGCGAGCAACGCGTTAAAGCTTCGAAACGTTCGCAGCCGCTGCGAGATTCTTCTCTTGGAAATAACTTGTTAAAAAGCGTTATGACGTACAGATGTATTTAGCGAAATCGTTACAGTTCGACGTACTCTCGTCGAACGTAACGAATGCTTTTTATTTTCTTTTTTAAATTCCGTCCGTCGGACCGACACGAGCGGCAGGTTGGAACGGTGAGTATTGTTACACCGCTCCGAAAACACCGCAATTTCCTCTCCCAATAACTCGTTAAAAAGCGTCATAAGATACGAATATTTTTGCATAAATCGATGCATCTGGACGAAATGCATAGGGATTAAGCGTTTATTTTATTATTTTAATGTTTTTTAAGTTTGGACCCATGCACCGGGACGTTGGAACTTGGAAAAATTTCGGCCGGTTCGATGCGACCGAAAAGGTTATTTCGCATTATTTCGTTAAAAAGCGTTATAAGGTACGAATTTTTTACAGAAATCGTTTCATCTCTATTACATACATCGGGATTAAGCATTTTTGTCGAATTTTTTAAAAAATTAGGCTTCGGCGAACTGATACGACTGGGATATTTTTGTAATTTTTTCGACAATTAATGTTACAAGGTATACATTTTTTGCATATTTCTACTTATTTTAACGTATTCTAATCGACTATTAACTTTATTTGTGTCCCAAGTCGATAAAATATTATGTTTACTGATGCAATTTTTCGATGAAAAACAATTAATTTTTTGGTAAAAATCCATTTATATTATGTTAATAACGCGTCTGTTAAAATATGTCGATGGTTTGACATCGCCTTTGTACAGTAATGATCGAGGATTCGCGCGACTAAGTTCCAGCGTCCTTCCGAACGGTACGTTGCTACGGAGGTTTTGCACCATAAGCGCACGGCCGCTAGCCCGGCCGCGCCTGCGCTGCCGCTAGCGCTGCGCGCGCACACTCCGAGTCGCTGGTAGGCGGCGGCGTAGATACCATTCTCTATAAGTACGTTGCGAGGCGAGACGCGACGTGCGCGCGCGCGCACCACTCGCTCACGCGGAGGAACGTTTTTCGACGATGAAACGATCGATGAAGATATATACGTTTAAAGCGTATGGAAATTGCTATCGTTGCTCGCTCGCTGCGCTCGCTCGTAAGAATCTAGCCTAACCCAAAACCGATCCCGCACGTTCGCAGAATCGAATAAAAGTCGAGGAAAGAACGCGATAGGTATTGGTTTTGGGTTAGGCTATGTTTCTTTTCGAGCGAGCGGAGCGAGCGAGCAACGCGTTAAAGCTTCGAAACGTTCGCAGCCGCTGCGAGATTCTTCTCTTGGAAATAACTTGTTAAAAAGCGTTATGACGTACAGATGTATTTAGCGAAATCGTTACAGTTCGACGTACTCTCGTCGAACGTAACGAATGCTTTTTATTTTCTTTTTTAAATTCCGTCCGTCGGACCGACACGAGCGGCAGGTTGGAACGGTGAGTATTGTTACACCGCTCCGAAAACACCGCAATTTCCTCTCCCAATAACTCGTTAAAAAGCGTCATAAGATACGAATATTTTTGCATAAATCGATGCATCTGGACGAAATGCATAGGGATTAAGCGTTTATTTTATTATTTTAATGTTTTTTAAGTTTGGACCCATGCACCGGGACGTTGGAACTTGGAAAAATTTCGGCCGGTTCGATGCGACCGAAAAGATTATTTCGCATTATTTCGTTAAAAAGCGTTATAAGGTACGAATTTTTTACAGAAATCGTTTCATCTCTATTACATACATCGGGATTAAGCATTTTTGTCGAATTTTTTAAAAAATTAGGCTTCGGCGAACTGATACGACTGGGATATTTTTGTAATTTTTTCGACAATTAATGTTACAAGGTATACATTTTTTGCATATTTCTACTTATTTTAACGTATTCTAATCGACTATTAACTTTATTTGTGTCCCAAGTCGATAAAATATTATGTTTACTGATGCAATTTTTCGATGAAAAACAATTAATTTTTTGGTAAAAATCCATTTATATTATGTTAATAACGCGTCTGTTAAAATATGTCGATGGTTTGACATCGCCTTTGTACAGTAATGATCGAGGATTCGCGCGACTAAGTTCCAGCGTCCTTCCGAACGGTACGTTGCTACGGAGGTTTTGCACCATAAGCGCACGGCCGCTAGCCCGGCCGCGCCTGCGCTGCCGCTAGCGCTGCGCGCGCACACTCCGAGTCGCTGGTAGGCGGCGGCGTAGATACCATTCTCTATAAGTACGTTGCGAGGCGAGACGCGACGTGCGCGCGCGCGCACCACTCGCTCACGCGGAGGAACGTTTTTCGACGATGAAACGATCGATGAAGATATATACGTTTAAAGCGTATGGAAATTGCTATCGTTGCTCGCTCGCTGCGCTCGCTCGTAAGAATCTAGCCTAACCCAAAACCGATCCCGCACGTTCGCAGAATCGAATAAAAGTCGAGGAAAGAACGCGATAGGTATTGGTTTTGGGTTAGGCTATGTTTCTTTTCGAGCGAGCGGAGCGAGCGAGCAACGCGTTAAAGCTTCGAAACGTTCGCAGCCGCTGCGAGATTCTTCTCTTGGAAATAACTTGTTAAAAAGCGTTATGACGTACAGATGTATTTAGCGAAATCGTTACAGTTCGACGTACTCTCGTCGAACGTAACGAATGCTTTTTATTTTCTTTTTTAAATTCCGTCCGTCGGACCGACACGAGCGGCAGGTTGGAACGGTGAGTATTGTTACACCGCTCCGAAAACACCGCAATTTCCTCTCCCAATAACTCGTTAAAAAGCGTCATAAGATACGAATATTTTTGCATAAATCGATGCATCTGGACGAAATGCATAGGGATTAAGCGTTTATTTTATTATTTTAATGTTTTTTAAGTTTGGACCCATGCACCGGGACGTTGGAACTTGGAAAAATTTCGGCCGGTTCGATGCGACCGAAAAGGTTATTTCGCATTATTTCGTTAAAAAGCGTTATAAGGTACGAATTTTTTACAGAAATCGTTTCATCTCTATTACATACATCGGGATTAAGCATTTTTGTCGAATTTTTTAAAAAATTAGGCTTCGGCGAACTGATACGACTGGGATATTTTTGTAATTTTTTCGACAATTAATGTTACAAGGTATACATTTTTTGCATATTTCTACTTATTTTAACGTATTCTAATCGACTATTAACTTTATTTGTGTCCCAAGTCGATAAAATATTATGTTTACTGATGCAATTTTTCGATGAAAAACAATTAATTTTTTGGTAAAAATCCATTTATATTATGTTAATAACGCGTCTGTTAAAATATGTCGATGGTTTGACATCGCCTTTGTACAGTAATGATCGAGGATTCGCGCGACTAAGTTCCAGCGTCCTTCCGAACGGTACGTTGCTACGGAGGTTTTGCACCATAAGCGCACGGCCGCTAGCCCGGCCGCGCCTGCGCTGCCGCTAGCGCTGCGCGCGCACACTCCGAGTCGCTGGTAGGCGGCGGCGTAGATACCATTCTCTATAAGTACGTTGCGAGGCGAGACGCGACGTGCGCGCGCGCGCACCACTCGCTCACGCGGAGGAACGTTTTTCGACGATGAAACGATCGATGAAGATATATACGTTTAAAGCGTATGGAAATTGCTATCGTTGCTCGCTCGCTGCGCTCGCTCGTAAGAATCTAGCCTAACCCAAAACCGATCCCGCACGTTCGCAGAATCGTATAAAAGTCGAGGAAAGAACGCGATAGGTATTGGTTTTGGGTTAGGCTATGTTTCTTTTCGAGCGAGCGGAGCGAGCGAGCAACGCGTTAAAGCTTCGAAACGTTCGCAGCCGCTGCGAGATTCTTCTCTTGGAAATAACTTGTTAAAAAGCGTTATGACGTACAGATGTATTTAGCGAAATCGTTACAGTTCGACGTACTCTCGTCGAACGTAACGAATGCTTTTTATTTTCTTTTTTAAATTCCGTCCGTCGGACCGACACGAGCGGCAGGTTGGAACGGTGAGTATTGTTACACCGCTCCGAAAACACCGCAATTTCCTCTCCCAATAACTCGTTAAAAAGCGTCATAAGATACGAATATTTTTGCATAAATCGATGCATCTGGACGAAATGCATAGGGATTAAGCGTTTATTTTATTATTTTAATGTTTTTTAAGTTTGGACCCATGCACCGGGACGTTGGAACTTGGAAAAATTTCGGCCGGTTCGATGCGACCGAAAAGGTTATTTCGCATTATTTCGTTAAAAAGCGTTATAAGGTACGAATTTTTTACAGAAATCGTTTCATCTCTATTACATACATCGGGATTAAGCATTTTTGTCGAATTTTTTAAAAAATTAGGCTTCGGCGAACTGATACGACTGGGATATTTTTGTAATTTTTTCGACAATTAATGTTACAAGGTATACATTTTTTGCATATTTCTACTTATTTTAACGTATTCTAATCGACTATTAACTTTATTTGTGTCCCAAGTCGATAAAATATTATGTTTACTGATGCAATTTTTCGATGAAAAACAATTAATTTTTTGGTAAAAATCCATTTATATTATGTTAATAACGCGTCTGTTAAAATATGTCGATGGTTTGACATCGCCTTTGTACAGTAATGATCGAGGATTCGCGCGACTAAGTTCCAGCGTCCTTCCGAACGGTACGTTGCTACGGAGGTTTTGCACCATAAGCGCACGGCCGCTAGCCCGGCCGCGCCTGCGCTGCCGCTAGCGCTGCGCGCGCACACTCCGAGTCGCTGGTAGGCGGCGGCGTAGATACCATTCTCTATAAGTACGTTGCGAGGCGAGACGCGACGTGCGCGCGCGCGCACCACTCGCTCACGCGGAGGAACGTTTTTCGACGATGAAACGATCGATGAAGATATATACGTTTAAAGCGTATGGAAATTGCTATCGTTGCTCGCTCGCTGCGCTCGCTCGTAAGAATCTAGCCTAACCCAAAACCGATCCCGCACGTTCGCAGAATCGAATAAAAGTCGAGGAAAGAACGCGATAGGTATTGGTTTTGGGTTAGGCTATGTTTCTTTTCGAGCGAGCGGAGCGAGCGAGCAACGCGTTAAAGCTTCGAAACGTTCGCAGCCGCTGCGAGATTCTTCTCTTGGAAATAACTTGTTAAAAAGCGTTATGACGTACAGATGTATTTAGCGAAATCGTTACAGTTCGACGTACTCTCGTCGAACGTAACGAATGCTTTTTATTTTCTTTTTTAAATTCCGTCCGTCGGACCGACACGAGCGGCAGGTTGGAACGGTGAGTATTGTTACACCGCTCCGAAAACACCGCAATTTCCTCTCCCAATAACTCGTTAAAAAGCGTCATAAGATACGAATATTTTTGCATAAATCGATGCATCTGGACGAAATGCATAGGGATTAAGCGTTTATTTTATTATTTTAATGTTTTTTAAGTTTGGACCCATGCACCGGGACGTTGGAACTTGGAAAAATTTCGGCCGGTTCGATGCGACCGAAAAGGTTATTTCGCATTATTTCGTTAAAAAGCGTTATAAGGTACGAATTTTTTACAGAAATCGTTTCATCTCTATTACATACATCGGGATTAAGCATTTTTGTCGAATTTTTTAAAAAATTAGGCTTCGGCGAACTGATACGACTGGGATATTTTTGTAATTTTTTCGACAATTAATGTTACAAGGTATACATTTTTTGCATATTTCTACTTATTTTAACGTATTCTAATCGACTATTAACTTTATTTGTGTCCCAAGTCGATAAAATATTATGTTTACTGATGCAATTTTTCGATGAAAAACAATTAATTTTTTGGTAAAAATCCATTTATATTATGTTAATAACGCGTCTGTTAAAATATGTCGATGGTTTGACATCGCCTTTGTACAGTAATGATCGAGGATTCGCGCGACTAAGTTCCAGCGTCCTTCCGAACGGTACGTTGCTACGGAGGTTTTGCACCATAAGCGCACGGCCGCTAGCCCGGCCGCGCCTGCGCTGCCGCTAGCGCTGCGCGCGCACACTCCGAGTCGCTGGTAGGCGGCGGCGTAGATACCATTCTCTATAAGTACGTTGCGAGGCGAGACGCGACGTGCGCGCGCGCGCACCACTCGCTCACGCGGAGGAACGTTTTTCGACGATGAAACGATCGATGAAGATATATACGTTTAAAGCGTATGGAAATTGCTATCGTTGCTCGCTCGCTGCGCTCGCTCGTAAGAATCTAGCCTAACCCAAAACCGATCCCGCACGTTCGCAGAATCGTATAAAAGTCGAGGAAAGAACGCGATAGGTATTGGTTTTGGGTTAGGCTATGTTTCTTTTCGAGCGAGCGGAGCGAGCGAGCAACGCGTTAAAGCTTCGAAACGTTCGCAGCCGCTGCGAGATTCTTCTCTTGGAAATAACTTGTTAAAAAGCGTTATGACGTACAGATGTATTTAGCGAAATCGTTACAGTTCGACGTACTCTCGTCGAACGTAACGAATGCTTTTTATTTTCTTTTTTAAATTCCGTCCGTCGGACCGACACGAGCGGCAGGTTGGAACGGTGAGTATTGTTACACCGCTCCGAAAACACCGCAATTTCCTCTCCCAATAACTCGTTAAAAAGCGTCATAAGATACGAATATTTTTGCATAAATCGATGCATCTGGACGAAATGCATAGGGATTAAGCGTTTATTTTATTATTTTAATGTTTTTTAAGTTTGGACCCATGCACCGGGACGTTGGAACTTGGAAAAATTTCGGCCGGTTCGATGCGACCGAAAAGATTATTTCGCATTATTTCGTTAAAAAGCGTTATAAGGTATGAATTTTTTACAGAAATCGTTTCATCTCTATTACATACATCGGGATTAAGCATTTTTGTCGAATTTTTTAAAAAATTAGGCTTCGGCGAACTGATACGACTGGGATATTTTTGTAATTTTTTCGACAATTAATGTTACAAGGTATACATTTTTTGCATATTTCTACTTATTTTAACGTATTCTAATCGACTATTAACTTTATTTGTGTCCCAAGTCGATAAAATATTATGTTTACTGATGCAATTTTTCGATGAAAAACAATTAATTTTTTGGTAAAAATCCATTTATATTATGTTAATAACGCGTCTGTTAAAATATGTCGATGGTTTGACATCGCCTTTGTACAGTAATGATCGAGGATTCGCGCGACTAAGTTCCAGCGTCCTTCCGAACGGTACGTTGCTACGGAGGTTTTGCACCATAAGCGCACGGCCGCTAGCCCGGCCGCGCCTGCGCTGCCGCTAGCGCTGCGCGCGCACACTCCGAGTCGCTGGTAGGCGGCGGCGTAGATACCATTCTCTATAAGTACGTTGCGAGGCGAGACGCGACGTGCGCGCGCGCGCACCACTCGCTCACGCGGAGGAACGTTTTTCGACGATGAAACGATCGATGAAGATATATACGTTTAAAGCGTATGGAAATTGCTATCGTTGCTCGCTCGCTGCGCTCGCTCGTAAGAATCTAGCCTAACCCAAAACCGATCCCGCACGTTCGCAGAATCGAATAAAAGTCGAGGAAAGAACGCGATAGGTATTGGTTTTGGGTTAGGCTATGTTTCTTTTCGAGCGAGCGGAGCGAGCGAGCAACGCGTTAAAGCTTCGAAACGTTCGCAGCCGCTGCGAGATTCTTCTCTTGGAAATAACTTGTTAAAAAGCGTTATGACGTACGGATGTATTTAGCGAAATCGTTACAGTTCGACGTACTCTCGTCGAACGTAACGAATGCTTTTTATTTTCTTTTTTAAATTCCGTCCGTCGGACCGACACGAGCGGCAGGTTGGAACGGTGAGTATTGTTACACCGCTCCGAAAACACCGCAATTTCCTCTCCCAATAACTCGTTAAAAAGCGTCATAAGATACGAATATTTTTGCATAAATCGATGCATCTGGACGAAATGCATAGGGATTAAGCGTTTATTTTATTATTTTAATGTTTTTTAAGTTTGGACCCATGCACCGGGACGTTGGAACTTGGAAAAATTTCGGCCGGTTCGATGCGACCGAAAAGATTATTTCGCATTATTTCGTTAAAAAGCGTTATAAGGTACGAATTTTTTACAGAAATCGTTTCATCTCTATTACGTACATCGGGATTAAGCATTTTTGTCGAATTTTTTAAAAAATTAGGCTTCGGCGAACTGATACGACTGGGATATTTTTGTAATTTTTTCGACAATTAATGTTACAAGGTATACATTTTTTGCATATTTCTACTTATTTTAACGTATTCTAATCGACTATTAACTTTATTTGTGTCCCAAGTCGATAAAATATTATGTTTACTGATGCAATTTTTCGATGAAAAACAATTAATTTTTTGGTAAAAATCCATTTATATTATGTTAATAACGCGTCTGTTAAAATATGTCGATGGTTTGACATCGCCTTTGTACAGTAATGATCGAGGATTTGCGCGACTAAGTTCCAGCGTCCTTCCGAACGGTACGTTGCTACGGAGGTTTTGCACCATAAGCGCACGGCCGCTAGCCCGGCCGCGCCTGCGCTGCCGCTAGCGCTGCGCGCGCACACTCCGAGTCGCTGGTAGGCGGCGGCGTAGATACCATTCTCTATAAGTACGTTGCGAGGCGAGACGCGACGTGCGCGCGCGCGCACCACTCGCTCACGCGGAGGAACGTTTTTCGACGATGAAACGATCGATGAAGATATATACGTTTAAAGCGTATGGAAATTGCTATCGTTGCTCGCTCGCTGCGCTCGCTCGTAAGAATCTAGCCTAACCCAAAACCGATCCCGCACGTTCGCAGAATCGAATAAAAGTCGAGGAAAGAACGCGATAGGTATTGGTTTTGGGTTAGGCTATGTTTCTTTTCGAGCGAGCGGAGCGAGCGAGCAACGCGTTAAAGCTTCGAAACGTTCGCAGCCGCTGCGAGATTCTTCTCTTGGAAATAACTTGTTAAAAAGCGTTATGACGTACAGATGTATTTAGCGAAATCGTTACAGTTCGACGTACTCTCGTCGAACGTAACGAATGCTTTTTATTTTCTTTTTTAAATTCCGTCCGTCGGACCGACACGAGCGGCAGGTTGGAACGGTGAGTATTGTTACACCGCTCCGAAAACACCGCAATTTCCTCTCCCAATAACTCGTTAAAAAGCGTCATAAGATACGAATATTTTTGCATAAATCGATGCATCTGGACGAAATGCATAGGGATTAAGCGTTTATTTTATTATTTTAATGTTTTTTAAGTTTGGACCCATGCACCGGGACGTTGGAACTTGGAAAAATTTCGGCCGGTTCGATGCGACCGAAAAGATTATTTCGCATTATTTCGTTAAAAAGCGTTATAAGGTACGAATTTTTTACAGAAATCGTTTCATCTCTATTACATACATCGGGATTAAGCATTTTTGTCGAATTTTTTAAAAAATTAGGCTTCGGCGAACTGATACGACTGGGATATTTTTGTAATTTTTTCGACAATTAATGTTACAAGGTATACATTTTTTGCATATTTCTACTTATTTTAACGTATTCTAATCGACTATTAACTTTATTTGTGTCCCAAGTCGATAAAATATTATGTTTACTGATGCAATTTTTCGATGAAAAACAATTAATTTTTTGGTAAAAATCCATTTATATTATGTTAATAACGCGTCTGTTAAAATATGTCGATGGTTTGACATCGCCTTTGTACAGTAATGATCGAGGATTCGCGCGACTAAGTTCCAGCGTCCTTCCGAACGGTACGTTGCTACGGAGGTTTTGCACCATAAGCGCACGGCCGCTAGCCCGGCCGCGCCTGCGCTGCCGCTAGCGCTGCGCGCGCACACTCCGAGTCGCTGGTAGGCGGCGGCGTAGATACCATTCTCTATAAGTACGTTGCGAGGCGAGACGCGACGTGCGCGCGCGCGCACCACTCGCTCACGCGGAGGAACGTTTTTCGACGATGAAACGATCGATGAAGATATATACGTTTAAAGCGTATGGAAATTGCTATCGTTGCTCGCTCGCTGCGCTCGCTCGTAAGAATCTAGCCTAACCCAAAACCGATCCCGCACGTTCGCAGAATCGAATAAAAGTCGAGGAAAGAACGCGATAGGTATTGGTTTTGGGTTAGGCTATGTTTCTTTTCGAGCGAGCGGAGCGAGCGAGCAACGCGTTAAAGCTTCGAAACGTTCGCAGCCGCTGCGAGATTCTTCTCTTGGAAATAACTTGTTAAAAAGCGTTATGACGTACAGATGTATTTAGCGAAATCGTTACAGTTCGACGTACTCTCGTCGAACGTAACGAATTCTTTTTATTTTTTTTTTAAATTCCGTCCGTCGGACCGACACGAGCGGCAGGTTGGAACGGTGAGTATTGTTACGCCGCTCCGAAAACACCGCAACTTCCTCTCCCAATAACTCGTTAAAAAGCGTCATAAGATACGAATATTTTTGCATAAATCGATGCACCTGGACGAAATGCATAGGGATTAAGTGTTTATTTTATTACCTTAATGTTTTTTAAGTTTGGACCCATGCACCGGGACGTTGGAACTTGGAAAAATTTCGGCCGGTTCGATGCGACCGAAAAGGTTATTTCGCATTATTTCGTTAAAAAGCGTTATAAGGTATGAATTTTTTACAGAAATCGTTTCATCTCTATTACATACATCGGGATTAAGCATTTTTGTCGAATTTTTTAAAAAATTAGGCTTCGGCGAACTGATACGACTGGGATATTTTTGTAATTTTTTCGACAATTAATGTTACAAGGTATACATTTTTTGCATATTGCTACTTATTTTAACGTATTCTAATCGACTATTAACTTTATTTGTGTCCCAAGTCGATAAAATATTATGTTTACTGATGCAATTTTTCGATGAAAAAAAATTAATTTTTTGGTAAAAATCCATTTATATTATGTTAATAACGCGTCTGTTAAAATATATCGATGGTTTGACATCGCCTTTGTACAGTAATGATCGAGGATTCGCGCGACTAAGTTCCAGCGTCCTTCCGAACGGTACGTTGCTACGGAGGTTTTGCACCATAAGCGCACGGCCGCTAGCCCGGCCGCGCCTGCGCTGCCGCTAGCGCTGCGCGCGCACACTCCGAGTCGCTGGTAGGCGGCGGCGCAGATACCATTCTCTATAAGTACGTTGCGAGGCGAGACGCGACGTGCGCGCGCGCGCACCACTCGCTCACGCGGAGGAACGTTTTTCGACGATGAAACGATCGATGAAGATATATACGTTTAAAGCGTATGCAAATTGCGATCGTTGCTCGCTCGCTGCGCTCGCTCGTAAGAATCTAGCATAACCCAAAACCGATACCGCACGTTCGCAGAATCGAATAAAAGTCGAGGAAAGAACGCGATAGGTATTGGTTTTGGGTTAGGCTATGTTTATTTTCTAGCGAGCGGAGCGAGCGAGCAACGCGTTAAAGCTTCGAAACGTTCGCAGCCGCTGCGAGATTCTTCTCTAGGAAATAACTTGTTAAGAAGCGTTATGACGTACAGATGTATTTGGCGAAATCGTTACAGTTCGACGTACTCTCGTCGAACGTAACGAATTCTTTTTATTTTTTTTTTAAATTCCGTCCGTCGGACCGACACGAGCGGCAGGTTGGAACGGTGAGTATTGTTACGCCGCTCCGAAAACACCGCAACTTCCTCTCCCAATAACTCGTTAAAAAGCGTCATAAGATACGAATATTTTGCACAAATCGATGCATCTCGACGAAATGCATAGGGATTAAGCGTTTATTTTATTATTTTAATGTTTCTTAAGTTTGGACCCATGCACCGGGACGTTGGAACTTGGAAAAATTTCGGCCGGTTCGAAGCGGCCGAAAAGATTATTTCGCATTATTTCGTTAAAAAGCGTTATAAGGTATGAATTTTTTACAGAAATCGTTTCATCTCTATTACATACATCGGGATTAAGCATTTTTGTCGAATTTTTTAAAAAATTAGGCTTCGGCGAACTGATACGACTGGGATATTTTTGTAATTTTTTCGACAATTAATGTTACAAGGTATACATTTTTGCATATTTCTACTTATTTTAACGTATTCTAATCGACTAATAACTTTATTTGTGTCCCAAGTCGATAAAATATTATGTTTACTGATGCAATTTTTCGATGAAAAAAAAATTAATTTTTTGGTAAAAATCCATTTATATTATGTTAATAACGCGTCTGTTAAAATATGTCGATGGTTTGACATCGCCTTTGTACAGTAATGATCGAGGATTCGCGCGACTAAGTTCCAGCGTCCTTCCGAACGGTACGTTGCTACGGTGGTTTTGCACCATAAGCGTACGGCCGCTAGCCCGGCCGCGCCTGCGCTGCCGCTAGCGCTGCGCGCGCACACTCCGAGTCGCTGGTAGGCGGCGGCGTAGATACCATTCTCTATAAGTACGTTGCGAGGCGAGACGCGACGTGCGCGCGCGCGCACCACTCGCTCACGCGGAGGAACGTTTTTCGACGATGAAACGATCGATGAAGATATATACGTTTAAAGCGTATGGAAATTGCGATCGTTGCTCGCTCGCTGCGCTCGCTCGTAAGAATCTAGCCTAACCCAAAACCGATCCCGCACGTTCGCAGAATCGAATAAAAGTCGAGGAAAGAACGCGATAGGTATTGGTTTTGGGTTAGGCTATGTTTATTTTCTAGCGAGCGGAGCGAGCGAGCAACGCGTTAAAGCTTCGAAACGTTCGCAGCCGCTGCGAGATTCTTCTCTTGGAAATAACTTGTTAAGAAGCGTTATGACGTACAGATGTATTTGGCGAAATCGTTACAGTTCGACGTACTCTCGTCGAACGTAACGAATTCTTTTTATTTTTTTTTTTAAATTCCGTCCGTCGGACCGACACGAGCGGCAGGTTGGAACGGTGAGTATTGTTACGCCGCTCCGAAATCACCGCAACTTCCTCTCCCAATAACTCGTTAAAAAGCGTCATAAGATACGAATATTTTGCACAAATCGATGCATCTCGACGAAATGCATAGGGATTAAGCGTTTATTTTATTATTTTAATGTTTCTTAAGTTTGGACCCATGCACCGGGACGTTGGAACTTGGAAAAATTTCGGCCGGTTCGATGCGACCGAAAAGATTATTTCGCATTATTTCGTTAAAAAGCGTTATAAGGTATGAATTTTTTACAGAAATCGTTTCATCTCTATTACATACATCGGGATTAAGCATTTTTGTCGAATTTTTTAAAAAATTAGGCTTCGACGAACTGATACGACTGGGATATTTTTGTAATTTTTTCGACAATTAATGTTACAAGGTATACATTTTTTGCATATTTCTACTTATTTTAACGTATTCTAATCGACTATTAACTTTATTTGTGTCCCAAGTCGATAAAATAATATGTTTACTGGTGCAATTTTTCGATGAAAAAAAATTAATTTTTTGGTAAAAATCCATTTATGTTATGTTAATAACGCGTCTGTTAAAATATGTCGATGGTTTGACATCGCCTTTGTACAGTAATGATCGAGGATTCGCGCGACTAAGTTCCAGCGTCCTTCCGAACGGTACGTTGCTACGGTGGTTTTGCACCATAAGCGCACGGCCGCTAGCCCGGCCGCGCCTACGCTGCCGCTAGCGCTGCGCGCGCACACTCCGAGTCGCTGGTAGGCGGCGGCGTAGATACCATTCTCTATAAGTACGTTGCGAGGCGAGACGCGACGTGCGCGCGCGCGCACCACTCGCTCACGCGGAGGAACGTTTTTCGACGATGAAACGATCGATGAAGATATATACGTTTAAAGCGTATGGAAATTGCGATCGTTGCTCGCTCGCTGCGCTCGCTCGTAAGAATCTAGCCTAACCCAAAACCGATCCCGCACGTTCGCAGAATCGAATAAAAGTCGAGGAAAGAACGCGATAGGTATTGGTTTTGGGTTAGGCTATGTTTCTTTTCGAGCGAGCGGAGCGAGCGAGCAACGCGTTAAAGCTTCGAAACGTTCGCAGCCGCTGCGAGATTCTTCTCTTGGAAATAATTTGTTAAAAAGCGTTATGACGTACAGATGTATTTAGCGAAATCGTTACAGTTCGACGTACTCTCGTCGAACGTAACGAATTCTTTTTATTTTTTTTTTAAATTCCGTCCGTCGGACCGACACGAGCGGCAGGTTGGAACGGTGAGTATTGTTACACCGCTCCGAAAACACCGCAATTTCCTCTCCCAATAACTCGTTAAAAAGCGTCATAAGATACGAATATTTTTGCATAAATCGATGCATCTGGACGAAATGCATAGGGATTAAGCGTTTATTTTATTATTTTAATATTTCTTAAGTTTGGACCCATGCACCGGGACGTTGGAACTTGGAAAAATTTCGGCCGGTTCGATGCGACCGAAAAGATTATTTCGCATTATTTCGTTAAAAAGCGTTATAAGGTATGAATTTTTTACAGAAATCGTTTCATCTCTATTACATACATCGGGATTAAGCATTTTTGTCGAATTTTTTAAAAAATTAGGCTTCGACGAACTGATACGACTGGGATATTTTTGTAATTTTTTCGACAATTAATGTTACAAGGTATATATTTTTTGCATATTTCTACTTATTTTAACGTATTCTAATCGACTATTAACTTTATTTGTGTCCCAAGTCGATAAAATATTATGTTTACTGATGCAATTTTTCGATGAAAAAAAATTAATTTTTTGGTAAAAATCCATTTATATTATGTTAATAACGCGTCTGTTAAAATATGTCGATGGTTTGACATCGCCTTTGTACAGTAATGATCGAGGATTCGCGCGACTAAGTTCCAGCGTCCTTCCGAACGGTACGTTGCTACGGTGGTTTTGCACCATAAGCGTACGGCCGCTAGCCCGGCCGCGCCTGCGCTGCCGCTAGCGCTGCGCGCGCACACTCCGAGTCGCTGGTAGGCGGCGGCGTAGATACCATTCTCTATAAGTACGTTGCGAGGCGAGACGCGACGTGCGCGCGCGCGCACCACTCGCTCACGCGGAGGAACGTTTTTCGACGATGAAACGATCGATGAAGATATATACGTTTAAAGCGTATGGAAATTGCGATCGTTGCTCGCTCGCTGCGCTCGCTCGTAAGAATCTAGCCTAACCCAAAACCGATCCCGCACGTTCGCAGAATCGAATAAAAGTCGAGGAAAGAACGCGATAGGTATTGGTTTTGGGTTAGGCTATGTTTCGTTTCGAGCGAGCGGAGCGAGCGAGCAACGCGTTAAAGCTTCGAAACGTTCGCAGCCGCTGCGAGATTCTTCTCTTGGAAATAACTTGTTAAAAAGCGTTATGACGTACAGATGTATTTAGCGAAATCGTTACAGTTCGACGTACTCTCGTCGAACGTAACGAACTCTTTTTATTTTTTTTTTAAATTCCGTCCGTCGGACCGACACGAGCGGCAGGTTGGAACGGTGAGTATTGTTACACCGCTCCGAAAACACCGCAATTTCCTCTCCCAATAACTCGTTAAAAAGCGTCATAAGATACGAATATTTTTGCATAAATCGATGCATCTGGACGAAATGCATAGGGATTAAGCGTTTATTTTATTATTTTAATATTTCTTAAGTTTGGACCCATGCACCGGGACGTTGGAACTTGGAAAAATTTCGGCCGGTTCGATGCGACCGAAAAGATTATTTCGCATTATTTCGTTAAAAAGCGTTATAAGGTATGAATTTTTTACAGAAATCGTTTCATCTCTATTACATACATCGGGATTAAGCATTTTTGTCGAATTTTTTAAAAAATTAGGCTTCGACGAACTGATACGACTGGGATATTTTTGTAATTTTTTCGACAATTAATGTTACAAGGTATATATTTTTTGCATATTTCTACTTATTTTAACGTATTCTAATCGACTATTAACTTTATTTGTGTCCCAAGTCGATAAAATATTATGTTTACTGATGCAATTTTTCGATGAAAAAAAATTAATTTTTTGGTAAAAATCCATTTATATTATGTTAATAACGCGTCTGTTAAAATATGTCGATGGTTGGACATCGCCTTTGTACAGTAATGATCGAGGATTCGCGCGACTAAGTTCCAGCGTCCTTCCGAACGGTACGTTGCTACGGTGGTTTTGCACCATAAGCGTACGGCCGCTAGCCCGGCCGCGCCTGCGCTGCCGCTAGCGCTGCGCGCGCACACTCCGAGTCGCTGGTAGGCGGCGGCGTAGATACCATTCTCTATAAGTACGTTGCGAGGCGAGACGCGACGTGCGCGCGCGCGCACCACTCGCTCACGCGGAGGAACGTTTTTCGACGATGAAACGATCGATGAAGATATATACGTTTAAAGCGTATGGAAATTGCGATCGTTGCTCGCTCGCTGCGCTCGCTCGTAAGAATCTAGCCTAACCCAAAACCGATCCCGCACGTTCGCAGAATCGAATAAAAGTCGAGGAAAGAACGCGATAGGTATTGGTTTTGGGTTAGGCTATGTTTCTTTTCGAGCGAGCGGAGCGAGCGAGCAACGCGTTAAAGCTTCGAAACGTTCGCAGCCGCTGCGAGATTCTTCTCTTGGAAATAACTTGTTAAAAAGCGTTATGACGTACAGATGTATTTAGCGAAATCGTTACAGTTCGACGTACTCTCGTCGAACGTAACGAATTCTTTCTATTTTTTTTTTAAATTCCGTCCGTCGGACCGACACGAGCGGCAGGTTGGAACGGTGAGTATTGTTACACCGCTCCGAAAACACCGCAATTTCCTCTCCCAATAACTCGTTAAAAAGCGTCATAAGATACGAATATTTTTGCATAAATCGATGCATCTGGACGAAATGCATAGGGATTAAGCGTTTATTTTATTATTTTAATGTTTCTTAAGTTTGGACCCATGCACCGGGACGTTGGAACTTGGAAAAATTTCGGCCGGTTCGAAGCGGCCGAAAAGATTATTTCGCATTATTTCGTTAAAAAGCGTTATAAGGTATGAATTTTTTACAGAAATCGTTTCATCTCTATTACATACATCGGGATTAAGCATTTTTGTCGAATTTTTTAAAAAATTAGGCTTCGGCGAACTGATGCGACTGGGATATTTTTGTAATTTTTTCGACAATTAATGTTACAAGGTATACATTTTTGCATATTTCTACTTATTTTAACGTATTCTAATCGACTAATAACTTTATTTGTGTCCCAAGTCGATAAAATATTATGTTTACTGATGCAATTTTTCGATGAAAAAAAAATTAATTTTTTGGTAAAAATCCATTTATATTATGTTAATAACGCGTCTGTTAAAATATGTCGATGGTTTGACATCGCCTTTGTACAGTAATGATCGAGGATTCGCGCGACTAAGTTCCAGCGTCCTTCCGAACGGTACGTTGCTACGGTGGTTTTGCACCATAAGCGTACGGCCGCTAGCCCGGCCGCGCCTGCGCTGCCGCTAGCGCTGCGCGCGCACACTCCGAGTCGCTGGTAGGCGGCGGCGTAGATACCATTCTCTATAAGTACGTTGCGAGGCGAGACGCGACGTGCGCGCGCGCGCACCACTCGCTCACGCGGAGGAACGTTTTTCGACGATGAAACGATCGATGAAGATATATACGTTTAAAGCGTATGGAAATTGCGATCGTTGCTCGCTCGCTGCGCTCGCTCGTAAGAATCTAGCCTAACCCAAAACCGATCCCGCACGTTCGCAGAATCGAATAAAAGTCGAGGAAAGAACGCGATAGGTATTGGTTTTGGGTTAGGCTATGTTTATTTTCTAGCGAGCGGAGCGAGCGAGCAACGCGTTAAAGCTTCGAAACGTTCGCAGCCGCTGCGAGATGCTTCTCTTGGAAATAACTTGTTAAGAAGCGTTATGACGTACAGATGTATTTGGCGAAATCGTTACAGTTCGACGTACTCTCGTCGAACGTAACGAATTCTTTTTATTTTTTTTTTTAAATTCCGTCCGTCGGACCGACACGAGCGGCAGGTTGGAACGGTGAGTATTGTTACGCCGCTCCGAAAACACCGCAACTTCCTCTCCCAATAACTCGTTAAAAAGCGTCATAAGATACGAATATTTTGCACAAATCGATGCATCTCGACGAAATGCATAGGGATTAAGCGTTTATTTTATTATTTTAATGTTTCTTAAGTTTGGACCCATGCACCGGGACGTTGGAACTTGGAAAAATTTCGGCCGGTTCGATGCGACCGAAAAGATTATTTCGCATTATTTCGTTAAAAAGCGTTATAAGGTATGAATTTTTTACAGAAATCGTTTCATCTCTATTACATACATCGGGATTAAGCATTTTTGTCGAATTTTTTAAAAAATTAGGCTTCGACGAACTGATACGACTGGGATATTTTTGTAATTTTTTCGACAATTAATGTTACAAGGTATACATTTTTTGCATATTTCTACTTATTTTAACGTATTCTAATCGAATATTAACTTTATTTGTGTCCCAAGTCGATAAAATATTATGTTTACTGGTGCAATTTTTCGATGAAAAAAAATTAATTTTTTGGTAAAAATCCATTTATATTATGTTAATAACGCGTCTGTTAAAATATGTCGATGGTTTGACATCGCCTTTGTACAGTAATGATCGAGGATTCGCGCGACTAAGTTCCAGCGTCCTTCCGAACGGTACGTTGCTACGGTGGTTTTGCACCATAAGCGCACGGCCGCTAGCCCGGCCGCGCCTACGCTGCCGCTAGCGCTGCGCGCGCACACTCCGAGTCGCTGGTAGGCGGCGGCGTAGATACCATTCTCTATAAGTACGTTGCGAGGCGAGACGCGACGTGCGCGCGCGCGCACCACTCGCTCACGCGGAGGAACGTTTTTCGACGATGAAACGATCGATGAAGATATATACGTTTAAAGCGTATGGAAATTGCGATCGTTGCTCGCTCGCTGCGCTCGCTCGTAAGAATCTAGCCTAACCCAAAACCGATCCCGCACGTTCGCAGAATCGAATAAAAGTCGAGGAAAGAACGCGATAGGTATTGGTTTTGGGTTAGGCTATGTTTCTTTTCGAGCGAGCGGAGCGAGCGAGCAACGCGTTAAAGCTTCGAAACGTTCGCAGCCGCTGCGAGATTCTTCTCTTGGAAATAATTTGTTAAAAAGCGTTATGACGTACAGATGTATTTAGCGAAATCGTTACAGTTCGACGTACTCTCGTCGAACGTAACGAATTCTTTTTATTTTTTTTTTAAATTCCGTCCGTCGGACCGACACGAGCGGCAGGTTGGAACGGTGAGTATTGTTACACCGCTCCGAAAACACCGCAATTTCCCCTCCCAATAACTCGTTAAAAAGCGTCATAAGATACGAATATTTTTGCATAAATCGATGCATCTGGACGAAATGCATAGGGATTAAGCGTTTATTTTATTATTTTAATATTTCTTAAGTTTGGACCCATGCACCGGGACGTTGGAACTTGGAAAAATTTCGGCCGGTTCGATGCGACCGAAAAGATTATTTCGCATTATTTCGTTAAAAAGCGTTATAAGGTATGAATTTTTTACAGAAATCGTTTCATCTCTATTACATACATCGGGATTAAGCATTTTTGTCGAATTTTTTAAAAAATTAGGCTTCGACGAACTGATACGACTGGGATATTTTTGTAATTTTTTCGACAATTAATGTTACAAGGTATATATTTTTTGCATATTTCTACTTATTTTAACGTATTCTAATCGACTATTAACTTTATTTGTGTCCCAAGTCGATAAAATATTATGTTTACTGATGCAATTTTTCGATGAAAAAAAATTAATTTTTTGGTAAAAATCCATTTATATTATGTTAATAACGCGTCTGTTAAAATATGTCGATGGTTTGACATCGCCTTTGTACAGTAATGATCGAGGATTCGCGCGACTAAGTTCCAGCGTCCTTCCGAACGGTACGTTGCTACGGTGGTTTTGCACCATAAGCGCACGGCCGCTAGCCCGGCCGCGCCTACGCTGCCGCTAGCGCTGCGCGCGCACACTCCGAGTCGCTGGTAGGCGGCGGCGTAGATACCATTCTCTATAAGTACGTTGCGAGGCGAGACGCGACGGGCGCGCGCGCGCACCACTCGCTCACGCGGAGGAACGTTTTTCGACGATGAAACGATCGATGAAGATATATACGTTTAAAGCGTATGGAAATTGCGATCGTTGCTCGCTCGCTGCGCTCGCTCGTAAGAATCTAGCCTAACCCAAAACCGATCCCGCACGTTCGCAGAATCGAATAAAAGTCGAGGAAAGAACGCGATAGGTATTGGTTTTGGGTTAGGCTATGTTTCTTTTCGAGCGAGCGGAGCGAGCGAGCAACGCGTTAAAGCTTCGAAACGTTCGCAGCCGCTGCGAGATTCTTCTCTTGGAAATAACTTGTTAAAAAGCGTTATGACGTACAGATGTATTTAGCGAAATCGTTACAGTTCGACGTACTCTCGTCGAACGTAACGAATTCTTTCTATTTTTTTTTTAAATTCCGTCCGTCGGACCGACACGAGCGGCAGGTTGGAACGGTGAGTATTGTTACACCGCTCCGAAAACACCGCAATTTCCTCTCCCAATAACTCTTTAAAAAGCGTCATAAGATACGAATATTTTTGCATAAATCGATGCATCTGGACGAAATGCATAGGGATTAAGCGTTTATTTTATTATTTTAATGTTTTTTAAGTTTGGACCCATGCACCGGGACGTTGGAACTTGGAAAAATTTCGGCCGGTTCGATGCGACCGAAAAGATTATTTCGCATTATTTCGTTAAAAAGCGTTATAAGGTATGAATTTTTTACAGAAATCGTTTCATCTCTATTACATACATCGGGATTAAGCATTTTTGTCGAATTTTTTAAAAAATTAGGCTTCGACGAACTGATACGACTGGGATATTTTTGTAATTTTTTCGACAATTAATGTTACAAGGTATACATTTTTAGCATATTTCTACTTATTTTAACGTATTCTAATCGACTATTAACTTTATTTGTGTCCCAAGTCGATAAAATATTATGTTTACTGATGCAATTTTTCGATGAAAAAAAATTAATTTTTTGGTAAAAATCCATTTATATTATGTTAATAACGCGTCTGTTAAAATATGTCGATGGTTTGACATCGCCTTTGTACAGTAATGATCGAGGATTCGCGCGACTAAGTTCCAGCGTCCTTCCGAACGGTACGTTGCTACGGTGGTTTTGCACCATAAGCGCACGGCCGCTAGCCCGGCCGCGCCTACGCTGCCGCTAGCGCTGCGCGCGCACACTCCGAGTCGCTGGTAGGCGGCGGCGTAGATACCATTCTCTATAAGTACGTTGCGAGGCGAGACGCGACGTGCGCGCGCGCGCACCACTCGCTCACGCGGAGGAACGTTTTTCGACGATGAAACGATCGATGAAGATATATACGTTTAAAGCGTATGGAAATTGCGATCGTTGCTCGCTCGCTGCGCTCGCTCGTAAGAATCTAGCCTAACCCAAAACCGATCCCGCACGTTCGCAGAATCGAATAAAAGTCGAGGAAAGAACGCGATAGGTATTGGTTTTGGGTTAGGCTATGTTTCTTTTCGAGCGAGCGGAGCGAGCGAGCAACGCGTTAAAGCTTTGAAACGTTCGCAGCCGCTGCGAGATTCTTCTCTTGGAAATAACTTGTTAAAAAGCGTTATGACGTACAGATGTATTTAGCGAAATCGTTACAGTTCGACGTACTCTCGTCGAACGTAACGAATTCTTTCTATTTTTTTTTTAAATTCCGTCCGTCGGACCGACACGAGCGGCAGGTTGGAACGGTGAGTATTGTTACACCGCTCCGAAAACACCGCAATTTCCTCTCCCAATAACTCGTTAAAAAGCGTCATAAGATACGAATATTTTTGCATAAATCGATGCATCTGGACGAAATGCATAGGGATTAAGCGTTTATTTTATTATTTTAATGTTTTTTAAGTTTGGACCCATGCACCGGGACGTTGGAACTTGGAAAAATTTCGGCCGGTTCGATGCGACCGAAAAGATTATTTCGCATTATTTCGTTAAAAAGCGTTATAAGGTATGAATTTTTTACAGAAATCGTTTCATCTCTATTACATACATCGGGATTAAGCATTTTTGTCGAATTTTTTAAAAAATTAGGCTTCGACGAACTGATACGACTGGGATATTTTTGTAATTTTTTCGACAATTAATGTTACAAGGTATACATTTTTTGCATATTTCTACTTATCTTAACGTATTCTAATCGACTATTAACTTTATTTGTGTCCCAAGTCGATAAAATATTATGTTTACTGATGCAATTTTTCGATGAAAAAAAATTAATTTTTTGGTAAAAATCCATTTATATTATGTTAATAACGCGTCTGTTAAAATATGTCGATGGTTTGACATCGCCTTTGTACAGTAATGATCGAGGATTCGCGCGACTAAGTTCCAGCGTCCTTCCGAACGGTACGTTGCTACGGTGGTTTTGCACCATAAGCGCACGGCCGCTAGCCCGGCCGCGCCTGCGCTGCCGCTAGCGCTGCGCGCGCACACTCCGAGTCGCTGGTAGGCGGCGGCGTAGATACCATTCTCTATAAGTACGTTGCGAGGCGAGACGCGACGTGCGCGCGCGCGCACCACTCGCTCACGCGGAGGAACGTTTTTCGACGATGAAACGATCGATGAAGATATATACGTTTAAAGCGTATGGAAATTGCGATCGTTGCTCGCTCGCTGCGCTCGCTCGTAAGAATCTAGCCTAACCCAAAACCGATCCCGCACGTTCGCAGAATCGAATAAAAGTCGAGGAAAGAACGCGATAGGTATTGGTTTTGGGTTAGGCTATGTTTCTTTTCGAGCGAGCGGAGCGAGCGAGCAACGCGTTAAAGCTTCGAAACGTTCGCAGCCGCTGCGAGATTCTTCTCTTGGAAATAACTTGTTAAAAAGCGTTATGACGTACAGATGTATTTAGCGAAATCGTTACAGTTCGACGTACTCTCGTCGAACGTAACGAATTCTTTCTATTTTTTTTTTAAATTCCGTCCGTCGGACCGACACGAGCGGCAGGTTGGAACGGTGAGTATTGTTACACCGCTCCGAAAACACCGCAATTTCCTCTCCCAATAACTCGTTAAAAAGCGTCATAAGATACGAATATTTTTGCATAAATCGATGCATCTGGACGAAATGCATAGGGATTAAGCGTTTATTTTATTATTTTAATGTTTTTTAAGTTTGGACCCATGCACCGGGACGTTGGAACTTGGAAAAATTTCGGCCGGTTCGATGCGACCGAAAAGATTATTTCGCATTATTTCGTTAAAAAGCGTTATAAGGTATGAATTTTTTACAGAAATCGTTTCATCTCTATTACATACATCGGGATTAAGCATTTTTGTCGAATTTTTTAAAAAATTAGGCTTCGACGAACTGATACGACTGGGATATTTTTGTAATTTTTTCGACAATTAATGTTACAAGGTATACATTTTTTGCATATTTCTACTTATTTTAACGTATTCTAATCGACTATTAACTTTATTTGTGTCCCAAGTCGATAAAATATTATGTTTACTGATGCAATTTTTCGATGAAAAAAAATTAATTTTTTGGTAAAAATCCATTTATATTATGTTAATAACGCGTCTGTTAAAATATGTCGATGGTTTGACATCGCCTTTGTACAGTAATGATCGACGATTCGCGCGACTAAGTTCCAGCGTCCTTCCGAACGGTACGTTGCTACGGTGGTTTTGCACCATAAGCGCACGGCCGCTAGCCCGGCCGCGCCTACGCTGCCGCTAGCGCTGCGCGCGCACACTCCGAGTCGCTGGTAGGCGGCGGCGTAGATACCATTCTCTATAAGTACGTTGCGAGGCGAGACGCGACGGGCGCGCGCGCGCACCACTCGCTCACGCGGAGGAACGTTTTTCGACGATGAAACGATCGATGAAGATATATACGTTTAAAGCGTATGGAAATTGCGATCGTTGCTCGCTCGCTGCGCTCGCTCGTAAGAATCTAGCCTAACCCAAAACCGATCCCGCACGTTCGCAGAATCGAATAAAAGTCGAGGAAAGAACGCGATAGGTATTGGTTTTGGGTTAGGCTATGTTTCTTTTCGAGCGAGCGGAGCGAGCGAGCAACGCGTAAAAGCTTCGAAACGTTCGCAGCCGCTGCGAGATTCTTCTCTTGGAAATAATTTGTTAAAAAGCGTTATGACGTACAGATGTATTTAGCGAAATCGTTACAGTTCGACGTACTCTCGTCGAACGTAACGTACTCTTTTTATTTTTTTTTTAAATTCCGTCCGTCGGACCGACACGAGCGGCAGGTTGGAACGGTGAGTATTGTTACACCGCTCCGAAAACACCGCAATTTCCTCTCCCAATAACTCGTTAAAAAGCGTCATAAGATACGAATATTTTTGCATAAATCGATGCATCTGGACGAAATGCATAGGGATTAAGCGTTTATTTTATTATTTTAATATTTCTTAAGTTTGGACCCATGCACCGGGACGTTGGAACTTGGAAAAATTTCGGCCGGTTCGATGCGACCGAAAAGATTATTTCGCATTATTTCGTTAAAAAGCGTTATAAGGTATGAATTTTTTACAGAAATCGTTTCATCTCTATTACATACATCGGGATTAAGCATTTTTGTCGAATTTTTTAAAAAATTAGGCTTCGACGAACTGATACGACTGGGATATTTTTGTAATTTTTTCGACAATTAATGTTACAAGGTATATATTTTTTGCATATTTCTACTTATTTTAACGTATTCTAATCGACTATTAACTTTATTTGTGTCCCAAGTCGATAAAATATTATGTTTACTGATGCAATTTTTCGATGAAAAAAAATTAATTTTTTGGTAAAAATCCATTTATATTATGTTAATAACGCGTCTGTTAAAATATGTCGATGGTTTGACATCGCCTTTGTACAGTAATGATCGAGGATTCGCGCGACTAAGTTCCAGCGTCCTTCCGAACGGTACGTTGCTACGGTGGTTTTGCACCATAAGCGTACGGCCGCTAGCCCGGCCGCGCCTGCGCTGCCGCTAGCGCTGCGCGCGCGCACTCCGAGTCGCTGGTAGGCGGCGGCGTAGATACCATTCTCTATAAGTACGTTGCGAGGCGAGACGCGACGTGCGCGCGCGCGCACCACTCGCTCACGCGGAGGAACGTTTTTCGACGATGAAACGATCGATGAAGATATATACGTTTAAAGCGTATGGAAATTGCGATCGTTGCTCGCTCGCTGCGCTCGCTCGTAAGAATCTAGCCTAACCCAAAACCGATCCCGCACGTTCGCAGAATCGAATAAAAGTCGAGGAAAGAACGCGATAGGTATTGGTTTTGGGTTAGGCTATGTTTCTTTTCGAGCGAGCGGAGCGAGCGAGCAACGCGTTAAAGCTTCGAAACGTTCGCAGCCGCTGCGAGATTCTTCTCTTGGAAATAACTTGTTAAAAAGCGTTATGACGTACAGATGTATTTAGCGAAATCGTTACAGTTCGACGTACTCTCGTCGAACGTAACGAATTCTTTCTATTTTTTTTTTAAATTCCGTCCGTCGGACCGACACGAGCGGCAGGTTGGAACGGTGAGTATTGTTACACCGCTCCGAAAACACCGCAATTTCCTCTCCCAATAACTCGTTAAAAAGCGTCATAAGATACGAATATTTTTGCATAAATCGATGCATCTGGACGAAATGCATAGGGATTAAGCGTTTATTTTATTATTTTAATGTTTTTTAAGTTTGGACCCATGCACCGGGACGTTGGAACTTGGAAAAATTTCGGCCGGTTCGATGCGACCGAAAAGATTATTTCGCATTATTTCGTTAAAAAGCGTTATAAGGTATGAATTTTTTACAGAAATCGTTTCATCTCTATTACATACATCGGGATTAAGCATTTTTGTCGAATTTTTTAAAAAATTAGGCTTCGACGAACTGATACGACTGGGATATTTTTGTAATTTTTTCGACAATTAATGTTACAAGGTATACATTTTTTGCATATTTCTACTTATTTTAACGTATTCTAATCGACTATTAACTTTATTTGTGTCCCAAGTCGATAAAATATTATGTTTACTGATGCAATTTTTCGATGAAAAAAAATTAATTTTTTGGTAAAAATCCATTTATATTATGTTAATAACGCGTCTGTTAAAATATGTCGATGGTTTGACATCGCCTTTGTACAGTAATGATCGAGGATTCGCGCGACTAAGTTCCAGCGTCCTTCCGAACGGTACGTTGCTACGGTGGTTTTGCACCATAAGCGCACGGCCGCTAGCCCGGCCGCGCCTACGCTGCCGCTAGCGCTGCGCGCGCACACTCCGAGTCGCTTGTAGGCGGCGGCGTAGATACCATTCTCTATAAGTACGTTGCGAGGCGAGACGCGACGTGCGCGCGCGCGCACCACTCGCTCACGCGGAGGAACGTTTTTCGACGATGAAACGATCGATGAAGATATATACGTTTAAAGCGTATGGAAATTGCGATCGTTGCTCGCTCGCTGCGCTCGCTCGTAAGAATCTAGCCTAACCCAAAACCGATCCCGCACGTTCGCAGAATCGAATAAAAGTCGAGGAAAGAACGCGATAGGTATTGGTTTTGGGTTAGGCTATGTTTCTTTTCGAGCGAGCGGAGCGAGCGAGCAACGCGTTAAAGCTTCGAAACGTTCGCAGCCGCTGCGAGATTCTTCTCTTGGAAATAACTTGTTAAAAAGCGTTATGACGTACAGATGTATTTAGCGAAATCGTTACAGTTCGACGTACTCTCGTCGAACGTAACGAATTCTTTCTATTTTTTTTTTAAATTCCGTCCGTCGGACCGACACGAGCGGCAGGTTGGAACGGTGAGTATTGTTACACCGCTCCGAAAACACCGCAATTTCCTCTCCCAATAACTCGTTAAAAAGCGTCATAAGATACGAATATTTTTGCATAAATCGATGCATCTGGACGAAATGCATAGGGATTAAGCGTTTATTTTATTATTTTAATGTTTTTTAAGTTTGGACCCATGCACCGGGACGTTGGAACTTGGAAAAATTTCGGCCGGTTCGATGCGACCGAAAAGATTATTTCGCATTATTTCGTTCAAAGCGTTATAAGGTATGAATTTTTTACAGAAATCGTTTCATCTCTATTACATACATCGGGATTAAGCATTTTTGTCGAATTTTTTAAAAAATTAGGCTTCGACGAACTGATACGACTGGGATATTTTTGTAATTTTTTCGACAATTAATGTTACAAGGTATACATTTTTTGCATATTTCTACTTATTTTAACGTATTCTAATCGACTATTAACTTTATTTGTGTCCCAAGTCGATAAAATATTATGTTTACTGATGCAATTTTTCGATGAAAAAAAATTAATTTTTTGGTAAAAATCCATTTATATTATGTTAATAACGCGTCTGTTAAAATATGTCGATGGTTTGACATCGCCTTTGTACAGTAATGATCGAGGATTCGCGCGACTAAGTTCCAGCGTCCTTCCGAACGGTACGTTGCTACGGTGGTTTTGCACCATAAGCGCACGGCCGCTAGCCCGGCCGCGCCTACGCTGCCGCTAGCGCTGCGCGCGCACACTCCGAGTCGCTGGTAGGCGGCGGCGTAGATACCATTCTCTATAAGTACGTTGCGAGGCGAGACGCGACGTGCGCGCGCGCGCACCACTCGCTCACGCGGAGGAACGTTTTTCGACGATGAAACGATCGATGAAGATATATACGTTTAAAGCGTATGGAAATTGCGATCGTTGCTCGCTCGCTGCGCTCGCTCGTAAGAATCTAGCCTAACCCAAAACCGATCCCGCACGTTCGCAGAATCGAATAAAAGTCGAGGAAAGAACGCGATAGGTATTGGTTTTGGGTTAGGCTATGTTTCTTTTCGAGCGAGCGGAGCGAGCGAGCAACGCGTTAAAGCTTCGAAACGTTCGCAGCCGCTGCGAGATTCTTCTCTTGGAAATAATTTGTTAAAAAGCGTTATGACGTACAGATGTATTTAGCGAAATCGTTACAGTTCGACGTACTCTCGTCGAACGTAACGAATTCTTTTTATTTTTTTTTTAAATTCCGTCCGTCGGACCGACACGAGCGGCAGGTTGGAACGGTGAGTATTGTTACACCGCTCCGAAAACACCGCAATTTCCTCTCCCAATAACTCGTTAAAAAGCGTCATAAGATACGAATATTTTTGCATAAATCGATGCATCTGGACGAAATGCATAGGGATTAAGCGTTTATTTTATTATTTTAATATCTCTTAAGTTTGGACCCATGCACCGGGACGTTGGAACTTGGAAAAATTTCGGCCGGTTCGATGCGACCGAAAAGATTATTTCGCATTATTTCGTTAAAAAGCGTTATAAGGTATGAATTTTTTACAGAAATCGTTTCATCTCTATTACATACATCGGGATTAAGCATTTTTGTCGAATTTTTTAAAAAATTAGGCTTCGACGAACTGATACGACTGGGATATTTTTGTAATTTTTTCGACAATTAATGTTACAAGGTATATATTTTTTGCATATTTCTACTTATTTTAACGTATTCTAATCGACTATTAACTTTATTTGTGTCCCAAGTCGATAAAATATTATGTTTACTGATGCAATTTTTCGATGAAAAAAAATTAATTTTTTGGTAAAAATCCATTTATATTATGTTAATAACGCGTCTGTTAAAATATGTCGATGGTTTGACATCGCCTTTGTACAGTAATGATCGAGGATTCGCGCGACTAAGTTCCAGCGTCCTTCCGAACGGTACGTTGCTACGGTGGTTTTGCACCATAAGCGCACGGCCGCTAGCCCGGCCGCGTCTACGCTGCCGCTAGCGCTGCGCGCGCACACTCCAAGTCGCTGGTAGGCGGCGGCGTAGATACCATTCTCTATAAGTACGTTGCGAGGCGAGACGCGACGTGCGCGCGCGCGCACCACTCGCTCACGCGGAGGAACGTTTTTCGACGATGAAACGATCGATGAAGATATATACGTTTAAAGCGTATGGAAATTGCGATCGTTGCTCGCTCGCTGCGCTCGCTCGTAAGAATCTAGCCTAACCCAAAACCGATCCCGCACGTTCGCAGAATCGAATAAAAGTCGAGGAAAGAACGCGATAGGTATTGGTTTTGGGTTAGGCTATGTTTCTTTTCGAGCGAGCGGAGCGAGCGAGCAACGCGTTAAAGCTTCGAAACGTTCGCAGCCGCTGCGAGATTCTTCTCTTGGAAATAATTTGTTAAAAAGCGTTATGACGTACAGATGTATTTAGCGAAATCGTTACAGTTCGACGTACTCTCGTCGAACGTAACGAATTCTTTTTATTTTTTTTTTAAATTCCGTCCGTCGGACCGACACGAGCGGCAGGTTGGCACGGTGAGTATTGTTACACCGCTCCGAAAACACCGCAATTTCCTCTCCCAATAACTCGTTAAAAAGCGTCATAAGATACGAATATTTTTGCATAAATCGATGCATCTGGACGAAATGCATAGGGATTAAGCGTTTATTTTATTATTTTAATATTTCTTAAGTTTGGACCCATGCACCGGGACGTTGGAACTTGGAAAAATTTCGGCCGGTTCGATGCGACCGAAAAGATTATTTCACATTATTTCGTTAAAAAGCGTTATAAGGTATGAATTTTTTACAGAAATCGTTTCATCTCTATTACATACATCGGGATTAAGCATTTTTGTCGAATTTTTTAAAAAATTAGGCTTCGACGAACTGATACGACTGGGATATTTTTGTAATTTTTTCGACAATTAATGTTACAAGGTATATATTTTTTGCATATTTCTACTTATTTTAACGTATTCTAATCGACTATTAACTTTATTTGTGTCCCAAGTCGATAAAATATTATGTTTACTGATGCAATTTTTCGATGAAAAAAAATTAATTTTTTGGTAAAAATCCATTTATATTATGTTAATAACGCGTCTGTTAAAATATGTCGATGGTTTGACATCGCCTTTGTACAGTAATGATCGAGGATTCGCGCGACTAAGTTCCAGCGTCCTTCCGAACGGTACGTTGCTACGGTGGTTTTGCACCATAAGCGTACGGCCGCTAGCCCGGCCGCGCCTGCGCTGCCGCTAGCGCTGCGCGCGCACACTCCGAGTCGCTGGTAGGCGGCGGCGTAGATACCATTCTCTATAAGTACGTTGCGAGGCGAGACGCGACGTGCGCGCGCGCGCACCACTCGCTCACGCGGAGGAACGTTTTTCGACGATGAAACGATCGATGAAGATATATACGTTTAAAGCGTATGGAAATTGCTATCGTTGCTCGCTCGCTGCGCTCGCTCGTAAGAATCTAGCCTAACCCAAAACCGATCCCGCACGTTCGCAGAATCGTATAAAAGTCGAGGAAAGAACGCGATAGGTATTGGTTTTGGGTTAGGCTATGTTTCTTTTCGAGCGAGCGGAGCGAGCGAGCAACGCGTTAAAGCTTCGAAACGTTCGCAGCCGCTGCGAGATTCTTCTCTTGGAAATAACTTGTTAAAAAGCGTTATGACGTACAGATGTATTTAGCGAAATCGTTACAGTTCGACGTACTCTCGTCGAACGTAACGAATGCTTTTTATTTTCTTTTTTAAATTCCGTCCGTCGGACCGACACGAGCGGCAGGTTGGAACGGTGAGTATTGTTACACCGCTCCGAAAACACCGCAATTTCCTCTCCCAATAACTCGTTAAAAAGCGTCATAAGATACGAATATTTTTGCATAAATCGATGCATCTGGACGAAATGCATAGGGATTAAGCGTTTATTTTATTATTTTAATGTTTTTTAAGTTTGGACCCATGCACCGGGACGTTGGAACTTGGAAAAATTTCGGCCGGTTCGATGCGACCGAAAAGGTTATTTCGCATTATTTCGTTAAAAAGCGTTATAAGGTACGAATTTTTTACAGAAATCGTTTCATCTCTATTACATACATCGGGATTAAGCATTTTTGTCGAATTTTTTAAAAAATTAGGCTTCGGCGAACTGATACGACTGGGATATTTTTGTAATTTTTTCGACAATTAATGTTACAAGGTATACATTTTTTGCATATTTCTACTTATTTTAACGTATTCTAATCGACTATTAACTTTATTTGTGTCCCAAGTCGATAAAATATTATGTTTACTGATGCAATTTTTCGATGAAAAACAATTAATTTTTTGGTAAAAATCCATTTATATTATGTTAATAACGCGTCTGTTAAAATATGTCGATGGTTTGACACCGCCTTTGTACAGTAATGATCGAGGATTCGGGCGACTAAGTTCCAGCGTCCTTCCGAACGGTACGTTGCTACGGAGGTTTTGCACCATAAGCGCACGGCCGCTAGCCCGGCCGCGCCTGCGCTGCCGCTAGCGCTGCGCGCGCACACTCCGAGTCGCTGGTAGGCGGCGGCGTAGATACCATTCTCTATAAGTACGTTGCGAGGCGAGACGCGACGTGCGCGCGCGCGCACCACTCGCTCACGCGGAGGAACGTTTTTCGACGATGAAACGATCGATGAAGATATATACGTTTAAAGCGTATGGAAATTGCTATCGTTGCTCGCTCGCTGCGCTCGCTCGTAAGAATCTAGCCTAACCCAAAACCGATCCCGCACGTTCGCAGAATCGTATAAAAGTCGAGGAAAGATCGCGATAGGTATTGGTTTTGGGTTAGGCTATGTTTCTTTTCGAGCGAGCGGAGCGAGCGAGCAACGCGTTAAAGCTTCGAAACGTTCGCAGCCGCTGCGAGATTCTTCTCTTGGAAATAACTTGTTAAAAAGCGTTATGACGTACAGATGTATTTAGCGAAATCGTTACAGTTCGACGTACTCTCGTCGAACGTAACGAATGCTTTTTATTTTCTTTTTTAAATTCCGTCCGTCGGACCGACACGAGCGGCAGGTTGGAACGGTGAGTATTGTTACACCGCTCCGAAAACACCGCAATTTCCTCTCCCAATAACTCGTTAAAAAGCGTCATAAGATACGAATATTTTTGCATAAATCGATGCATCTGGACGAAATGCATAGGGATTAAGCGTTTATTTTATTATTTTAATGTTTTTTAAGTTTGGACCCATGCACCGGGACGTTGGAACTTGGAAAATTTCGGCCGGTTCGATGCGACCGAAAAGGTTATTTCGCATTATTTCGTTAAAAAGCGTTATAAGGTACGAATTTTTTACAGAAATCGTTTCATCTCTATTACATACATCGGGATTAAGCATTTTTGTCGAATTTTTTAAAAAATTAGGCTTCGGCGAACTGATACGACTGGGATATTTTTGTAATTTTTTCGACAATTAATGTTACAAGGTATACATTTTTTGCATATTTCTACTTATTTTAACGTATTCTAATCGACTATTAACTTTATTTGTGTCCCAAGTCGATAAAATATTATGTTTACTGATGCAATTTTTCGATGAAAAACAATTAATTTTTTGGTAAAAATCCATTTATATTATGTTAATAACGCGTCTGTTAAAATATGTCGATGGTTTGACATCGCCTTTGTACAGTAATGATCGAGGATTCGCGCGACT
This sequence comes from Bombus lapidarius, assembly GCA_936014575.1. Lineage (NCBI taxonomy): Eukaryota > Metazoa > Arthropoda > Insecta > Hymenoptera > Apidae > Bombus > Bombus lapidarius. Next base: position 40,042 of record CAKXZU010000325.1, read on the forward strand.
AAGTTCCAGCGTCCTTCCGAACGGTACGTTGCTACGGTGGTTTTGCACCATAAGCGCACGGCCGCTAGCCCGGCCGCGTCTACGCTGCCGCTAGCGCTGCGCGCGCACACTCCAAGTCGCTGGTAGGCGGCGGCGTAGATACCATTCTCTATAAGTACGTTGCGAGGCGAGACGCGACGTGCGCGCGCGCGCACCACTCGCTCACGCGGAGGAACGTTTTTCGACGATGAAACGATCGATGAAGATATATACGTTTAAAGCGTATGGAAATTGCTATCGTTGCTCGCTCGCTGCGCTCGCTCGTAAGAATCTAGCCTAACCCAAAACCGATCCCGCACGTTCGCAGAATCGTATAAAAGTCGAGGAAAGAACGCGATAGGTATTGGTTTTGGGTTAGGCTATGTTTCTTTTCGAGCGAGCGGAGCGAGCGAGCAACGCGTTAAAGCTTCGAAACGTTCGCAGCCGCTGCGAGATTCTTCTCTTGGAAATAACTTGTTAAAAAGCGTTATGACGTACAGATGTATTTAGCGAAATCGTTACAGTTCGACGTACTCTCGTCGAACGTAACGAATGCTTTTTATTTTCTTTTTTAAATTCCGTCCGTCGGACCGACACGAGCGGCAGGTTGGAACGGTGAGTATTGTTACACCGCTCCGAAAACACCGCAATTTCCTCTCCCAATAACTCGTTAAAAAGCGTCATAAGATACGAATATTTTTGCATAAATCGATGCATCTGGACGAAATGCATAGGGATTAAGCGTTTATTTTATTATTTTAATGTTTTTTAAGTTTGGACCCATGCACCGGGACGTTGGAACTTGGAAAAATTTCGGCCGGTTCGATGCGACCGAAAAGGTTATTTCGCATTATTTCGTTAAAAAGCGTTATAAGGTACGAATTTTTTACAGAAATCGTTTCATCTCTATTACATACATCGGGATTAAGCATTTTTGTCGAATTTTTTAAAAAATTAGGCTTCGGCGAACTGATACGACTGGGATATTTTTGTAATTTTTTCGACAATTAATGTTACAAGGTATACATTTTTTTGCATATTTCTACTTATTTTAACGTATTCTAATCGACTATTAACTTTATTTGTGTCCCAAGTCGATAAAATATTATGTTTACTGATGCAATTTTTCGATGAAAAACAATTAATTTTTTGGTAAAAATCCATTTATATTATGTTAATAACGCGTCTGTTAAAATATGTCGATGGTTTGACATCGCCTTTGTACAGTAATGATCGAGGATTCGCGCGACTAAGTTCCAGCGTCCTTCCGAACGGTACGTTGCTACGGAGGTTTTGCACCATAAGCGCACGGCCGCTAGCCCGGCCGCGCCTGCGCTGCCGCTAGCGCTGCGCGCGCACACTCCGAGTCGCTGGTAGGCGGCGGCGTAGATACCATTCTCTATAAGTACGTTGCGAGGCGAGACGCGACGTGCGCGCGCGCGCACCACTCGCTCACGCGGAGGAACGTTTTTCGACGATGAAACGATCGATGAAGATATATACGTTTAAAGCGTATGGAAATTGCGATCGTTGCTCGCTCGCTGCGCTCGCTCGTAAGAATCTAGCCTAACCCAAAACCGATCCCGCACGTTCGCAGAATCGTATAAAAGTCGAGGAAAGATCGCGATAGGTATTGGTTTTGGGTTAGGCTATGTTTCTTTTCGAGCGAGCGGAGCGAGCGAGCAACGCGTTAAAGCTTCGAAACGTTCGCAGCCGCTGCGAGATTCTTCTCTTGGAAATAACTTGTTAAAAAGCGTTATGACGTACAGATGTATTTAGCGAAATCGTTACAGTTCGACGTACTCTCGTCGAACGTAACGAATGCTTTTTATTTTCTTTTTTAAATTCCGTCCGTCGGACCGACACGAGCGGCAGGTTGGAACGGTGAGTATTGTTACACCGCTCCGAAAACACCGCAATTTCCTCTCCCAATAACTCGTTAAAAAGCGTCATAAGATACGAATATTTTTGCATAAATCGATGCATCTGGACGAAATGCATAGGGATTAAGCGTTTATTTTATTATTTTAATGTTTTTTAAGTTTGGACCCATGCACCGGGACGTTGGAACTTGGAAAAATTTCGGCCGGTTCGATGCGACCGAAAAGGTTATTTCGCATTATTTCGTTAAAAAGCGTTATAAGGTACGAATTTTTTACAGAAATCGTTTCATCTCTATTACATACATCGGGATTAAGCATTTTTGTCGAATTTTTTAAAAAATTAGGCTTCGGCGAACTGATACGACTGGGATATTTTTGTAATTTTTTCGACAATTAATGTTACAAGGTATACATTTTTTGCATATTTCTACTTATTTTAACGTATTCTAATCGACTATTAACTTTATTTGTGTCCCAAGTCGATAAAATATTATGTTTACTGATGCAATTTTTCGATGAAAAACAATTAATTTTTTGGTAAAAATCCATTTATATTATGTTAATAACGCGTCTGTTAAAATATGTCGATGGTTTGACATCGCCTTTGTACAGTAATGATCGAGGATTCGCGCGACTAAGTTCCAGCGTCCTTCCGAACGGTACGTTGCTACGGAGGTTTTGCACCATAAGCGCACGGCCGCTAGCCCGGCCGCGCCTGCGCTGCCGCTAGCGCTGCGCGCGCACACTCCGAGTCGCTGGTAGGCGGCGGCGTAGATACCATTCTCTATAAGTACGTTGCGAGGCGAGACGCGACGTGCGCGCGCGCGCACCACTCGCTCACGCGGAGGAACGTTTTTCGACGATGAAACGATCGATGAAGATATATACGTTTAAAGCGTATGGAAATTGCTATCGTTGCTCGCTCGCTGCGCTCGCTCGTAAGAATCTAGCCTAACCCAAAACCGATCCCGCACGTTCGCAGAATCGTATAAAAGTCGAGGAAAGATCGCGATAGGTATTGGTTTTGGGTTAGGCTATGTTTCTTTTCGAGCGAGCGGAGCGAGCGAGCAACGCGTTAAAGCTTCGAAACGTTCGCAGCCGCTGCGAGATTCTTCTCTTGGAAATAACTTGTTAAAAAGCGTTATGACGTACAGATGTATTTAGCGAAATCGTTACAGTTCGACGTACTCTCGTCGAACGTAACGAATGCTTTTTATTTTCTTTTTTAAATTCCGTCCGTCGGACCGACACGAGCGGCAGGTTGGAACGGTGAGTATTGTTACACCGCTCCGAAAACACCGCAATTTCCTCTCCCAATAACTCGTTAAAAAGCGTCATAAGATACGAATATTTTTGCATAAATCGATGCATCTGGACGAAATGCATAGGGATTAAGCGTTTATTTTATTATTTTAATGTTTTTTAAGTTTGGACCCATGCACCGGGACGTTGGAACTTGGAAAAATTTCGGCCGGTTCGATGCGACCGAAAAGGTTATTTCGCATTATTTCGTTAAAAAGCGTTATAAGGTACGAATTTTTTACAGAAATCGTTTCATCTCTATTACATACATCGGGATTAAGCATTTTTGTCGAATTTTTTAAAAAATTAGGCTTCGGCGAACTGATACGACTGGGATATTTTTGTAATTTTTTCGACAATTAATGTTACAAGGTATACATTTTTTGCATATTTCTACTTATTTTAACGTATTCTAATCGACTATTAACTTTATTTGTGTCCCAAGTCGATAAAATATTATGTTTACTGATGCAATTTTTCGATGAAAAACAATTAATTTTTTGGTAAAAATCCATTTATATTATGTTAATAACGCGTCTGTTAAAATATGTCGATGGTTTGACATCGCCTTTGTACAGTAATGATCGAGGATTCGCGCGACTAAGTTCCAGCGTCCTTCCGAACGGTACGTTGCTACGGAGGTTTTGCACCATAAGCGCACGGCCGCTAGCCCGGCCGCGCCTGCGCTGCCGCTAGCGCTGCGCGCGCACACTCCGAGTCGCTGGTAGGCGGCGGCGTAGATACCATTCTCTATAAGTACGTTGCGAGGCGAGACGCGACGTGCGCGCGCGCGCACCACTCGCTCACGCGGAGGAACGTTTTTCGACGATGAAACGATCGATGAAGATATATACGTTTAAAGCGTATGGAAATTGCTATCGTTGCTCGCTCGCTGCGCTCGCTCGTAAGAATCTAGCCTAACCCAAAACCGATCCCGCACGTTCGCAGAATCGAATAAAAGTCGAGGAAAGAACGCGATAGGTATTGGTTTTGGGTTAGGCTATGTTTCTTTTCGAGCGAGCGGAGCGAGCGAGCAACGCGTTAAAGCTTCGAAACGTTCGCAGCCGCTGCGAGATTCTTCTCTTGGAAATAACTTGTTAAAAAGCGTTATGACGTACAGATGTATTTAGCGAAATCGTTACAGTTCGACGTACTCTCGTCGAACGTAACGAATTCTTTTTATTTTTTTTTTTTTAAATTCCGTCCGTCGGACCGACACGAGCGGCAGGTTGGAACGGTGAGTATTGTTACACCGCTCCGAAAACGCCGCACATTCCTTTCCCAATAACTCGTTAAAAGGCGTCATAAGGTACGAATATTTTTGCATAAATCGATGCATCTCGACGAAATGCATCGGAAATAAGCGTTTATTTCGTCCCTGGAACGTTTAAAAAATTTTTAATCGGTACGGAAAAATTACGAAATCGAAAGGTTTTTTCGAGTTATTTCCTTAAAAAGCGTTATAAGGTACGAATATCGTTACGTCGAGCGACACTCTACCTAGACCAGGCCACACACCGCGAGCAGGATGACAACCAGGTGTCCGCACGTCATTATCTCGTCCCTTAATAGTCTTAAGAACCGACCATAAATCTTAGGACATTCTAGAAGGTCCGTCAGTCCGAACAAAGATCTCTAATCTATAATCGGTGTCTAAAGGCTATTGTTTATGGCAAGAAAATATTGAAAGTTCGTTAAGCTCACGTTACACTAAGAACTATCTATCGAGGGCGGCTAAGACCCTTCCTAGTCCATCAACCTTCTTGTATCCAATCAGAAACAAGTCTACTGCCCTCACTTTTCCTAACCAAAATCGCCATGAACAAATCAGCTTTCTCACGTCTTTAGACACACCCATCACTAGGCGTTCCTCCGACACAACATCGCCACTTTAACTTACTTATTCTTCACCGTTAGAATAGTCAACATGTCCTTACCGAGTTTCAAACCATAAATCAGTCATTTACATAACTTATACATACGCATCAGTGTAACTATTTTTCTATATAAAGTTGTTGGAATAAACATTAATTTATACCTGTTAATTCAGTGTAAATTCAGTTGAACCACCCCTATTATCGTAACAGAAATCAGGGGATCGATCATTTGGTGGCGTCGATTATCTAATCGTAACGGGAATTTACGACCCCCGTTGACGTGCCTTCTCGCGATCGCGTCTCTCCGCGAATGGTCGACGAAACAAATATTTTTGCATAAATCTATGTATCTCGACGAAATGCATAGGGATTAAGCGTTTATTATATTATTTTAATGTTTTTTAAGTTTGGACCGATGCGTCGGAACGTTGGAACTTGGAAAAATTTTGGCCGGTTCGATGCGACCGAAAAGATTATTTCGCATTATTTCGTTAAAAAGCGTTATAAGGTATGAATTTTTTACAGAAATCCTTTCATCTCTATTATATACATCGGGATTAAGCATTTTTGTCGAATTTTTTAAAAAATTAGGCTTCGGCGGACTGATACGGTTGGGATATTTTTGTAATTTTTTCGACAATTAATGTTACAAGGTATATATTTTTTGCATACTTCGACTTATTTTAACGTATTCTAATCGACTATTAACTTTATTTGTGTCCCAAGTCGATAAAATATTATGTTTACTGATGCAATTTTTCGATGAAAGAAAATTAATTTTTTGGTAAAAATCCATTTATATTATGTTAATAACGCGTCTGTTAAAATATGTCGATTGTTTGACATCGCCTTTGTACAGTAATGATCGATTATTCGCGCGACTAAGTTCCAGCGTTCTTCCGAACGGTACGTTGCTACGGAGGTTTTGCACCATAAGCGCACGGCCGCTAGCCCGGCCGCGCCTGCGCTGCCGCTAGCGCTGCGCGCGCACACTCCGAGTCGCTGGTAGGCGGCGGCGTAGATACCATTCTCTATAAGTACGTTGCGAGGCGAGACGCGACGTGCGCGCGCGCGCACCACTCGCTCACGCGGAGGAACGTTTTTCGACGATGTAACGATCGATGAAGATATATACGTTTAAAGCGTATGGAAATTGCGATCGTTGCTCGCTCGCTGCGCTCGCTCGTAAGAATCTAGCCTAACCCAAAACCGATCCCGCAAGTTCGCAGAATCGAATAAAAGTCGAGGAAAGAACGCGATAGGGATTGGTTTTGGGTTAGGCTATGTTTCTTTTCGAGCGAGCGGAGCGAGCGAGCAACGCGTTAAAGCTTCGAAACGTTCGCAGCCGCTGCGAGATTCTTCTCTTGGAAATAACTCGTTAAAAAGCGTTATGACGTACAGATGTATTTAGCGAAATCGTTACAGTTCGACGTACTCTCGTCGAACGTAACGAATTCTTTTTATTTTTTTTTTTTTAAATTCCGTCCGTCGGACCGACACGAGCGGCAGGTTGGAACGGTGAGTATTGTTACACCGCTCCGAAAACACCGCAATTTCCTCTCTCAATAACTCGTTAAAAAGCGTCATAAGATACGAATATTTTGCACAAATTGATGCATCTCGACGAAATGCATAGGGATTAAGCGTTTATTATATTATTTTAATGTTTTTTAAGTTTGGACCGATGCGTCGGGACGTTGGAACTTGGAAAAATTTTGGCCGGTTCGATGCGACCGAAAAGATTATTTCGCATTATTTCGTTAAAAAGCGTTATAAGGTATGAATTTTTTACAGAAATCCTTTCATCTCTATTATATACATCGGGATTAAGCATTTTTGTCGAATTTTTTAAAAAATTAGGCTTCGGCGGACTGATACGGTTGGGATATTTTTGTAATTTTTTCGACAATTAATGTTACAAGGTATATATTTTTTGCATACTTCGACTTATTTTAACGTAATCTAATCGACTATTAACTTTATTTGTGTCCCAAGTCGATAAAATATTATGTTTACTGATGCAATTTTTCGATGAAAGAAAATTAATTTTTTGGTAAAAATCCATTTATATTATGTTAATAACGCGTCTGTTAAAATATGTCGATGGTTTGACATCGCCTTTGTACAGTAATGATCGAGCATTCGCGCGACTAAGTTCCAGCGTCCTTCCGAACGGTACGTTGCTACGGAGGTTTTGCACCATAAGCGCATGGCCGCTAGCCCGGCCGCGCCTGCGCTGCCGCTAGCGCTGCGCGCGCACACTCCGAGTCGCTGGTAGGCGGCGGCGTAGATACCATTCTCTATAAGTACGTTGCGAGGCGAGACGCGACGTGCGCGCGCGCGCACCACTCGCTCACGCGGAGGAACGTTTTTCGACGATGTAACGATCGATGAAGATATATACGTTTAAAGCGTATGGAAATTGCGATCGTTGCTCGCTCGCTGCGCTCGCTCGTAAGAATCTAGCCTAACCCAAAACCGATCCCGCAAGTTCGCAGAATCGAATAAAAGTCGAGGAAAGAACGCGATAGGGATTGGTTTTGGGTTAGGCTATGTTTCTTTTCGAGCGAGCGGAGCGAGCGAGCAACGCGTTAAAGCTTCGAAACGTTAGCAGCCGCTGCGAGATTCTTCTCTTGGAAATAACTCGTTAAAAAGCGTTATGACGTACAGATGTATTTAGCGAAATCGTTACAGTTCGACGTACTCTCGTCGAACGTAACGAATTCTTTTTATTTTTTTTTTTAAATTCCGTCCGTCGGACCGACACGAGCGGCAGGTTGGAACGGTGAGTATTGTTACACCGCTCCGAAAACGCCGCACATTCCTTTCCCAATAACTCGTTAAAAGGCGTCATAAGGTACGAATATTTTTGCATAAATCGATGCATCTCGACGAAATGCATCGGAAATAAGCGTTTATTATGTTATTTTAATGTTTTTTAAGTTTGGACCGATGCGTCGGAACGTTGGAACTTGGAAAAATTTTGGCCGGTTCGATGCGACCGAAAAGATTATTTCGCATTATTTCGTTAAAAAGCGTTATAAGGTATGAATTTTTTACAGAAATCCTTTCATCTCTATTATATACATCGGGATTAAGCATTTTTGTCGAATTTTTTAAAAAATTAGGCTTCGGCGGACTGATACGGTTGGGATATTTTTGTAATTTTTTCGACAATTAATGTTACAAGGTATATATTTTTTGCATATTTCGACTTATTTTAACGTATTCTAATCGACTATTAACTTTATTTGTGTCCCAAGTCGATAAAATATTATGTTTACTGATGCAATTTTTCGATGAAAGAAAATTAATTTTTTGGTAAAAATCCATTTATATTATGTTAATAACGCGTCTGTTAAAATATGTCGATGGTTTGACATCGCCTTTGTACAGTAATGATCGAGCATTCGCGCGACTAAGTTCCAGCGTCCTTCCGAACGGTACGTTGCTACGGAGGTTTTGCACCATAAGCGCACGGCCGCTAGCCCGGCCGCGCCTGCGCTGCCGCTAGCGCTGCGCGCGCACACTCCGAGTCGCTGGTAGGCGGCGGCGTAGATACCATTCTCTATAAGTACGTTGCGAGGCGAGACGCGACGTGCGCGCGCGCGCACCACTCGCTCACGCGGAGGAACGTTTTTCGACGATGTAACGATCGATGAAGATATATACGTTTAAAGCGTATGGAAATTGCGATCGTTGCTCGCTCGCTGCGCTCGCTCGTAAGAATCTAGCCTAACCCAAAACCGATCCCGCAAGTTCGCAGAATCGAATAAAAGTCGAGGAAAGAACGCGATAGGGATTGGTTTTGGGTTAGGCTATGTTTCTTTTCGAGCGAGCGGAGCGAGCGAGCAACGCGTTAAAGCTTCGAAACGTTCGCAGCCGCTGCGAGATTCTTCTCTTGGAAATAACTCGTTAAAAAGCTTTATGACGTACAGATGTATTTAGCGAAATCGTTACAGTTCGACGTACTCTCGTCGAACGTAACGAATTCTTTTTATTTTTTTTTTTAAATTCCGTCCGTCGGACCGACACGAGCGGCAGGTTGGAACGGTGAGTATTGTTACACCGCTCCGAAAACGCCGCACATTCCTTTCCCAATAACTCGTTAAAAGGCGTCATAAGGTACGAATATTTTTGCATAAATCGATGCATCTCGACGAAATGCATCGGAAATAAGCGTTTATTTCGTCCCTGGAACGTTTAAAAAATTTTTAATCGGTACGGAAAAATTACGAAATCGAAAGGTTTTTTCGAGTTATTTCCTTAAAAAGCGTTATAAGGTACGAATATCGTTACGTCGAGCGACACTCTACCTAGACCAGGCCACACACCGCGAGCAGGATGACAACCAGGTGTCCGCACGTCATTATCTCGTCCCTTAATAGCCTTAAGAACCGACCATAAATCTTAGGACATTCTAGAAGGTCCGTCAGTCCGAACAAAGATCTCTAATCTATAATCAGTGTCTAAAGGCTATTGTTTATGGCAAGAAAATATTGAAAGTTCGTTAAGCTCACGTTACACTAAGAACTATCTATCGAGGGCGGCTAAGACCCTTCCTAGTCCATCAACCTTCTTGTATCCAATCAGAAACAAGTCTACTGCCCTCACTTTTCCTAACCAAAATCGCCATGAACAAATCAGCTTTCTCACGTCTTTAGACACACCCATCACTAGGCGTTCCTCCGACACAACATCGCCACTTTAACTTACTTATTCTTCACCGTTAGAATAGTCAACATGTCCTTACCGAGTTTCAAACCACAAATCAGTCATTTACATAACTTATACATACGCATCAGTGTAACTATTTTTCTATATAAAGTTGTTGGAATAAACATTAATTTATACCTGTTAATTCAGTGTAAATTCAGTTGAACCACCCCTATTATCGTAACAGAAATCAGGGGATCGATCATTTGGTGGCGTCGATTATCTAATCGTAACGGGAATTTACGACCCCCGTTGACGTGCCTTCTCGCGATCGCGTCTCTCCGCGAATGGTCGACGAAACAAATATTTTTGCATAAATCTATGTATCTCGACGAAATGCATAGGGATTAAGCGTTTATTATATTATTTTAATGTTTTTTAAGTTTGGACCGATGCGTCGGAACGTTGGAACTTGGAAAAATTTTGGCCGGTTCGATGCGACCGAAAAGATTATTTCGCATTATTTCGTTAAAAAGCGTTATAAGGTATGAATTTTTTACAGAAATCCTTTCATCTCTATTATATACATCGGGATTAAGCATTTTTGTCGAATTTTTTAAAAAATTAGGCTTCGGCGGACTGATACGGTTGGGATATTTTTGTAATTTTTTCGACAATTAATGTTACAAGGTATATATTTTTTGCATACTTCGACTTATTTTAACGTATTCTAATCGACTATTAACTTTATTTGTGTCCCAAGTCGATAAAATATTATGTTTACTGATGCAATTTTTCGATGAAAGAAAATTAATTTTTTGGTAAAAATCCATTTATATTATGTTAATAACGCGTCTGTTAAAATATGTCGATTGTTTGACATCGCCTTTGTACAGTAATGATCGATTATTCGCGCGACTAAGTTCCAGCGTTCTTCCGAACGGTACGTTGCTACGGAGGTTTTGCACCATAAGCGCACGGCCGCTAGCCCGGCCGCGCCTGCGCTGCCGCTAGCGCTGCGCGCGCACACTCCGAGTCGCTGGTAGGCGGCGGCGTAGATACCATTCTCTATAAGTACGTTGCGAGGCGAGACGCGACGTGCGCGCGCGCGCACCACTCGCTCACGCGGAGGAACGTTTTTCGACGATGTAACGATCGATGAAGATATATACGTTTAAAGCGTATGGAAATTGCGATCGTTGCTCGCTCGCTGCGCTCTCTCGTAAGAATCTAGCCTAACCCAAAACCGATCCCGCAAGTTCGCAGAATCGAATAAAAGTCGAGGAAAGAACGCGATAGGGATTGGTTTTGGGTTAGGCTATGTTTCTTTTCGAGCGAGCGGAGCGAGCGAGCAACGCGTTAAAGCTTCGAAACGTTCGCAGCCGCTGCGAGATTCTTCTCTTGGAAATAACTCGTTAAAAAGCGTTATGACGTACAGATGTATTTAGCGAAATCGTTACAGTTCGACGTACTCTCGTCGAACGTAACGAATTCTTTTTATTTTTTTTTTTTAAATTCCGTCCGTCGGACCGACACGAGCGGCAGGTTGGCACGGTGAGTATTGTTACACCGCTCCGAAAACGCCGCACATTCCTTTCCCAATAACTCGTTAAAAGGCGTCATAAGGTACGAATATTTTTGCATAAATCGATGCATCTCGACGAAATGCATCGGAAATAAGCGTTTATTTCGTCCCTGGAACGTTTAAAAAATTTTTAATCGGTACGGAAAAATTACGAAATCGAAAGGTTTTTTCGAGTTATTTCCTTAAAAAGCGTTATAAGGTACGAATATCGTTACGTCGAGCGACACTCTACCTAGACCAGGCCACACACCGCGAGCAGGATGACAACCAGGTGTCCGCACGTCATTATCTCGTCCCTTAATAGTCTTAAGAACCGACCATAAATCTTAGGACATTCTAGAAGGTCCGTCAGTCCGAACAAAGATCTCTAATCTATAATCGGTGTCTAAAGGCTATTGTTTATGGCAAGAAAATATTGAAAGTTCGTTAAGCTCACGTTACACTAAGAACTATCTATCGAGGGCGGCTAAGACCCTTCCTAGTCCATCAACCTTCTTGTATCCAATCAGAAACAAGTCTACTGCCCTCACTTTTCCTAACCAAAATCGCCATGAACAAATCAGCTTTCTCACGTCTTTAGACACACCCATCACTAGGCGTTCCTCCGACACAACATCGCCACTTTAACTTACTTATTCTTCACCGTTAGAATAGTCAACATGTCCTTACCGAGTTTCAAACCATAAATCAGTCATTTACATAACTTATACATACGCATCAGTGTAACTATTTTTCTATATAAAGTTGTTGGAATAAACATTAATTTATACCTGTTAATTCAGTGTAAATTCAGTTGAACCACCCCTATTATCGTAACAGAAATCAGGGGATCGATCATTTGGTGGCGTCGATTATCTAATCGTAACGGGAATTTACGACCCCCGTTGACGTGCCTTCTCGCGATCGCGTCTCTCCGCGAATGGTCGACGAAACAAATATTTTTGCATAAATCTATGTATCTCGACGAAATGCATAGGGATTAAGCGTTTATTATATTATTTTAATGTTTTTTAAGTTTGGACCGATGCGTCGGAACGTTGGAACTTGGAAAAATTTTGGCCGGTTCGATGCGACCGAAAAGATTATTTCGCATTATTTCGTTAAAAAGCGTTATAAGGTATGAATTTTTTACAGAAATCCTTTCATCTCTATTATATACATCGGGATTAAGCATTTTTGTCGAATTTTTTAAAAAATTAGGCTTCGGCGGACTGATACGGTTGGGATATTTTTGTAATTTTTTCGACAATTAATGTTACAAGGTATATATTTTTTGCATACTTCGACTTATTTTAACGTAATCTAATCGACTATTAACTTTATTTGTGTCCCAAGTCGATAAAATATTATGTTTACTGATGCAATTTTTCGATGAAAGAAAATTAATTTTTTGGTAAAAATCCATTTATATTATGTTAATAACGCGTCTGTTAAAATATGTCGATGGTTTGACATCGCCTTTGTACAGTAATGATCGAGCATTCGCGCGACTAAGTTCCAGCGTCCTTCCGAACGGTACGTTGCTACGGAGGTTTTGCACCATAAGCGCATGGCCGCTAGCCCGGCCGCGCCTGCGCTGCCGCTAGCGCTGCGCGCGCACACTCCGAGTCGCTGGTAGGCGGCGGCGTAGATACCATTCTCTATAAGTACGTTGCGAGGCGAGACGCGACGTGCGCGCGCGCGCACCACTCGCTCACGCGGAGGAACGTTTTTCGACGATGTAACGATCGATGAAGATATATACGTTTAAAGCGTATGGAAATTGCGATCGTTGCTCGCTCGCTGCGCTCGCTCGTAAGAATCTAGCCTAACCCAAAACCGATCCCGCAAGTTCGCAGAATCGAATAAAAGTCGAGGAAAGAACGCGATAGGGATTGGTTTTGGGTTAGGCTATGTTTCTTTTCGAGCGAGCGGAGCGAGCGAGCAACGCGTTAAAGCTTCGAAACGTTAGCAGCCGCTGCGAGATTCTTCTCTTGGAAATAACTCGTTAAAAAGCGTTATGACGTACAGATGTATTTAGCGAAATCGTTACAGTTCGACGTACTCTCGTCGAACGTAACGAATTCTTTTTATTTTTTTTTTTAAATTCCGTCCGTCGGACCGACACGAGCGGCAGGTTGGAACGGTGAGTATTGTTACACCGCTCCGAAAACGCCGCACATTCCTTTCCCAATAACTCGTTAAAAGGCGTCATAAGGTACGAATATTTTTGCATAAATCGATGCATCTCGACGAAATGCATCGGAAATAAGCGTTTATTATGTTATTTTAATGTTTTTTAAGTTTGGACCGATGCGTCGGAACGTTGGAACTTGGAAAAATTTTGGCCGGTTCGATGCGACCGAAAAGATTATTTCGCATTATTTCGTTAAAAAGCGTTATAAGGTATGAATTTTTTACAGAAATCCTTTCATCTCTATTATATACATCGGGATTAAGCATTTTTGTCGAATTTTTTAAAAAATTAGGCTTCGGCGGACTGATACGGTTGGGATATTTTTGTAATTTTTTCGACAATTAATGTTACAAGGTATATATTTTTTGCATACTTCGACTTATTTTAACGTAATCTAATCGACTATTAACTTTATTTGTGTCCCAAGTCGATAAAATATTATGTTTACTGATGCAATTTTTCGATGAAAGAAAATTAATTTTTTGGTAAAAATCCATTTATATTATGTTAATAACGCGTCTGTTAAAATATGTCGATGGTTTGACATCGCCTTTGTACAGTAATGATCGAGCATTCGCGCGACTAAGTTCCAGCGTCCTTCCGAACGGTACGTTGCTACGGAGGTTTTGCACCATAAGCGCATGGCCGCTAGCCCGGCCGCGCCTGCGCTGCCGCTAGCGCTGCGCGCGCACACTCCGAGTCGCTGGTAGGCGGCGGCGTAGATACCATTCTCTATAAGTACGTTGCGAGGCGAGACGCGACGTGCGCGCGCGCGCACCACTCGCTCACGCGGAGGAACGTTTTTCGACGATGTAACGATCGATGAAGATATATACGTTTAAAGCGTATGGAAATTGCGATCGTTGCTCGCTCGCTGCGCTCGCTCGTAAGAATCTAGCCTAACCCAAAACCGATCCCGCAAGTTCGCAGAATCGAATAAAAGTCGAGGAAAGAACGCGATAGGGATTGGTTTTGGGTTAGGCTATGTTTCTTTTCGAGCGAGCGGAGCGAGCGAGCAACGCGTTAAAGCTTCGAAACGTTAGCAGCCGCTGCGAGATTCTTCTCTTGGAAATAACTCGTTAAAAAGCGTTATGACGTACAGATGTATTTAGCGAAATCGTTACAGTTCGACGTACTCTCGTCGAACGTAACGAATTCTTTTTATTTTTTTTTTTAAATTCCGTCCGTCGGACCGACACGAGCGGCAGGTTGGAACGGTGAGTATTGTTACACCGCTCCGAAAACGCCGCACATTCCTTTCCCAATAACTCGTTAAAAGGCGTCATAAGGTACGAATATTTTTGCATAAATCGATGCATCTCGACGAAATGCATCGGAAATAAGCGTTTATTATGTTATTTTAATGTTTTTTAAGTTTGGACCGATGCGTCGGAACGTTGGAACTTGGAAAAATTTTGGCCGGTTCGATGCGACCGAAAAGATTATTTCGCATTATTTCGTTAAAAAGCGTTATAAGGTATGAATTTTTTACAGAAATCCTTTCATCTCTATTATATACATCGGGATTAAGCATTTTTGTCGAATTTTTTAAAAAATTAGGCTTCGGCGGACTGATACGGTTGGGATATTTTTGTAATTTTTTCGACAATTAATGTTACAAGGTATATATTTTTTGCATATTTCGACTTATTTTAACGTATTCTAATCGACTATTAACTTTATTTGTGTCCCAAGTCGATAAAATATTATGTTTACTGATGCAATTTTTCGATGAAAGAAAATTAATTTTTTGGTAAAAATCCATTTATATTATGTTAATAACGCGTCTGTTAAAATATGTCGATGGTTTGACATCGCCTTTGTACAGTAATGATCGAGCATTCGCGCGACTAAGTTCCAGCGTCCTTCCGAACGGTACGTTGCTACGGAGGTTTTGCACCATAAGCGCACGGCCGCTAGCCCGGCCGCGCCTGCGCTGCCGCTAGCGCTGCGCGCGCACACTCCGAGTCGCTGGTAGGCGGCGGCGTAGATACCATTCTCTATAAGTACGTTGCGAGGCGAGACGCGACGTGCGCGCGCGCGCACCACTCGCTCACGCGGAGGAACGTTTTTCGACGATGTAACGATCGATGAAGATATATACGTTTAAAGCGTATGGAAATTGCGATCGTTGCTCGCTCGCTGCGCTCGCTCGTAAGAATCTAGCCTAACCCAAAACCGATCCCGCAAGTTCGCAGAATCGAATAAAAGTCGAGGAAAGAACGCGATAGGGATTGGTTTTGGGTTAGGCTATGTTTCTTTTCGAGCGAGCGGAGCGAGCGAGCAACGCGTTAAAGCTTCGAAACGTTCGCAGCCGCTGCGAGATTCTTCTCTTGGAAATAACTCGTTAAAAAGCTTTATGACGTACAGATGTATTTAGCGAAATCGTTACAGTTCGACGTACTCTCGTCGAACGTAACGAATTCTTTTTATTTTTTTTTTTAAATTCCGTCCGTCGGACCGACACGAGCGGCAGGTTGGAACGGTGAGTATTGTTACACCGCTCCGAAAACGCCGCACATTCCTTTCCCAATAACTCGTTAAAAGGCGTCATAAGGTACGAATATTTTTGCATAAATCGATGCATCTCGACGAAATGCATCGGAAATAAGCGTTTATTTCGTCCCTGGAACGTTTAAAAAATTTTTAATCGGTACGGAAAAATTACGAAATCGAAAGGTTTTTTCGAGTTATTTCCTTAAAAAGCGTTATAAGGTACGAATATCGTTACGTCGAGCGACACTCTACCTAGACCAGGCCACACACCGCGAGCAGGATGACAACCAGGTGTCCGCACGTCATTATCTCGTCCCTTAATAGCCTTAAGAACCGACCATAAATCTTAGGACATTCTAGAAGGTCCGTCAGTCCGAACAAAGATCTCTAATCTATAATCAGTGTCTAAAGGCTATTGTTTATGGCAAGAAAATATTGAAAGTTCGTTAAGCTCACGTTACACTAAGAACTATCTATCGAGGGCGGCTAAGACCCTTCCTAGTCCATCAACCTTCTTGTATCCAATCAGAAACAAGTCTACTGCCCTCACTTTTCCTAACCAAAATCGCCATGAACAAATCAGCTTTCTCACGTCTTTAGACACACCCATCACTAGGCGTTCCTCCGACACAACATCGCCACTTTAACTTACTTATTCTTCACCGTTAGAATAGTCAACATGTCCTTACCGAGTTTCAAACCACAAATCAGTCATTTACATAACTTATACATACGCATCAGTGTAACTATTTTTCTATATAAAGTTGTTGGAATAAACATTAATTTATACCTGTTAATTCAGTGTAAATTCAGTTGAACCACCCCTATTATCGTAACAGAAATCAGGGGATCGATCATTTGGTGGCGTCGATTATCTAATCGTAACGGGAATTTACGACCCCCGTTGACGTGCCTTCTCGCGATCGCGTCTCTCCGCGAATGGTCGACGAAACAAATATTTTTGCATAAATCTATGTATCTCGACGAAATGCATAGGGATTAAGCGTTTATTATATTATTTTAATGTTTTTTAAGTTTGGACCGATGCGTCGGAACGTTGGAACTTGGAAAAATTTTGGCCGGTTCGATGCGACCGAAAAGATTATTTCGCATTATTTCGTTAAAAAGCGTTATAAGGTATGAATTTTTTACAGAAATCCTTTCATCTCTATTATATACATCGGGATTAAGCATTTTTGTCGAATTTTTTAAAAAATTAGGCTTCGGCGGACTGATACGGTTGGGATATTTTTGTAATTTTTTCGACAATTAATGTTACAAGGTATATATTTTTTGCATACTTCGACTTATTTTAACGTATTCTAATCGACTATTAACTTTATTTGTGTCCCAAGTCGATAAAATATTATGTTTACTGATGCAATTTTTCGATGAAAGAAAATTAATTTTTTGGTAAAAATCCATTTATATTATGTTAATAACGCGTCTGTTAAAATATGTCGATTGTTTGACATCGCCTTTGTACAGTAATGATCGATTATTCGCGCGACTAAGTTCCAGCGTTCTTCCGAACGGTACGTTGCTACGGAGGTTTTGCACCATAAGCGCACGGCCGCTAGCCCGGCCGCGCCTGCGCTGCCGCTAGCGCTGCGCGCGCACACTCCGAGTCGCTGGTAGGCGGCGGCGTAGATACCATTCTCTATAAGTACGTTGCGAGGCGAGACGCGACGTGCGCGCGCGCGCACCACTCGCTCACGCGGAGGAACGTTTTTCGACGATGTAACGATCGATGAAGATATATACGTTTAAAGCGTATGGAAATTGCGATCGTTGCTCGCTCGCTGCGCTCTCTCGTAAGAATCTAGCCTAACCCAAAACCGATCCCGCAAGTTCGCAGAATCGAATAAAAGTCGAGGAAAGAACGCGATAGGGATTGGTTTTGGGTTAGGCTATGTTTCTTTTCGAGCGAGCGGAGCGAGCGAGCAACGCGTTAAAGCTTCGAAACGTTCGCAGCCGCTGCGAGATTCTTCTCTTGGAAATAACTCGTTAAAAAGCGTTATGACGTACAGATGTATTTAGCGAAATCGTTACAGTTCGACGTACTCTCGTCGAACGTAACGAATTCTTTTTATTTTTTTTTTTTAAATTCCGTCCGTCGGACCGACACGAGCGGCAGGTTGGCACGGTGAGTATTGTTACACCGCTCCGAAAACGCCGCACATTCCTTTCCCAATAACTCGTTAAAAGGCGTCATAAGGTACGAATATTTTTGCATAAATCGATGCATCTCGACGAAATGCATCGGAAATAAGCGTTTATTTCGTCCCTGGAACGTTTAAAAAATTTTTAATCGGTACGGAAAAATTACGAAATCGAAAGGTTTTTTCGAGTTATTTCCTTAAAAAGCGTTATAAGGTACGAATATCGTTACGTCGAGCGACACTCTACCTAGACCAGGCCACACACCGCGAGCAGGATGACAACCAGGTGTCCGCACGTCATTATCTCGTCCCTTAATAGTCTTAAGAACCGACCATAAATCTTAGGACATTCTAGAAGGTCCGTCAGTCCGAACAAAGATCTCTAATCTATAATCGGTGTCTAAAGGCTATTGTTTATGGCAAGAAAATATTGAAAGTTCGTTAAGCTCACGTTACACTAAGAACTATCTATCGAGGGCGGCTAAGACCCTTCCTAGTCCATCAACCTTCTTGTATCCAATCAGAAACAAGTCTACTGCCCTCACTTTTCCTAACCAAAATCGCCATGAACAAATCAGCTTTCTCACGTCTTTAGACACACCCATCACTAGGCGTTCCTCCGACACAACATCGCCACTTTAACTTACTTATTCTTCACCGTTAGAATAGTCAACATGTCCTTACCGAGTTTCAAACCATAAATCAGTCATTTACATAACTTATACATACGCATCAGTGTAACTATTTTTCTATATAAAGTTGTTGGAATAAACATTAATTTATACCTGTTAATTCAGTGTAAATTCAGTTGAACCACCCCTATTATCGTAACAGAAATCAGGGGATCGATCATTTGGTGGCGTCGATTATCTAATCGTAACGGGAATTTACGACCCCCGTTGACGTGCCTTCTCGCGATCGCGTCTCTCCGCGAATGGTCGACGAAACAAATATTTTTGCATAAATCTATGTATCTCGACGAAATGCATAGGGATTAAGCGTTTATTATATTATTTTAATGTTTTTTAAGTTTGGACCGATGCGTCGGAACGTTGGAACTTGGAAAAATTTTGGCCGGTTCGATGCGACCGAAAAGATTATTTCGCATTATTTCGTTAAAAAGCGTTATAAGGTATGAATTTTTTACAGAAATCCTTTCATCTCTATTATATACATCGGGATTAAGCATTTTTGTCGAATTTTTTAAAAAATTAGGCTTCGGCGGACTGATACGGTTGGGATATTTTTGTAATTTTTTCGACAATTAATGTTACAAGGTATATATTTTTTGCATACTTCGACTTATTTTAACGTAATCTAATCGACTATTAACTTTATTTGTGTCCCAAGTCGATAAAATATTATGTTTACTGATGCAATTTTTCGATGAAAGAAAATTAATTTTTTGGTAAAAATCCATTTATATTATGTTAATAACGCGTCTGTTAAAATATGTCGATGGTTTGACATCGCCTTTGTACAGTAATGATCGAGCATTCGCGCGACTAAGTTCCAGCGTCCTTCCGAACGGTACGTTGCTACGGAGGTTTTGCACCATAAGCGCATGGCCGCTAGCCCGGCCGCGCCTGCGCTGCCGCTAGCGCTGCGCGCGCACACTCCGAGTCGCTGGTAGGCGGCGGCGTAGATACCATTCTCTATAAGTACGTTGCGAGGCGAGACGCGACGTGCGCGCGCGCGCACCACTCGCTCACGCGGAGGAACGTTTTTCGACGATGTAACGATCGATGAAGATATATACGTTTAAAGCGTATGGAAATTGCGATCGTTGCTCGCTCGCTGCGCTCGCTCGTAAGAATCTAGCCTAACCCAAAACCGATCCCGCAAGTTCGCAGAATCGAATAAAAGTCGAGGAAAGAACGCGATAGGGATTGGTTTTGGGTTAGGCTATGTTTCTTTTCGAGCGAGCGGAGCGAGCGAGCAACGCGTTAAAGCTTCGAAACGTTAGCAGCCGCTGCGAGATTCTTCTCTTGGAAATAACTCGTTAAAAAGCGTTATGACGCACAGATGTATTTAGCGAAATCGTTACAGTTCGACGTACTCTCGTCGAACGTAACGAATTCTTTTTATTTTTTTTTTTAAATTCCGTCCGTCGGACCGACACGAGCGGCAGGTTGGAACGGTGAGTATTGTTACACCGCTCCGAAAACGCCGCACATTCCTTTCCCAATAACTCGTTAAAAGGCGTCATAAGGTACGAATATTTTTGCATAAATCGATGCATCTCGACGAAATGCATCGGAAATAAGCGTTTATTATGTTATTTTAATGTTTTTTAAGTTTGGACCGATGCGTCGGAACGTTGGAACTTGGAAAAATTTTGGCCGGTTCGATGCGACCGAAAAGATTATTTCGCATTATTTCGTTAAAAAGCGTTATAAGGTATGAATTTTTTACAGAAATCCTTTCATCTCTATTATATACATCGGGATTAAGCATTTTTGTCGAATTTTTTAAAAAATTAGGCTTCGGCGGACTGATACGGTTGGGATATTTTTGTAATTTTTTCGACAATTAATGTTACAAGGTATATATTTTTTGCATACTTCGACTTATTTTAACGTATTCTAATCGACTATTAACTTTATTTGTGTCCCAAGTCGATAAAATATTATGTTTACTGATGCAATTTTTCGATGAAAGAAAATTAATTTTTTGGTAAAAATCCATTTATATTATGTTAATAATGCGTCTGTTAAAATATGTCGATTGTTTGACATCGCCTTTGTACAGTAATGATCGATTATTCGCGCGACTAAGTTCCAGCGTTCTTCCGAACGGTACGTTGCTACGGAGGTTTTGCACCATAAGCGCACGGCCGCTAGCCCGGCCGCGCCTGCGCTGCCGCTAGCGCTGCGCGCGCACACTCCGAGTCGCTGGTAGGCGGCGGCGTAGATACCATTCTCTATAAGTACGTTGCGAGGCGAGACGCGACGTGCGCGCGCGCGCACCACTCGCTCACGCGGAGGAACGTTTTTCGACGATGTAACGATCGATGAAGATATATACGTTTAAAGCGTATGGAAATTGCGATCGTTGCTCGCTCGCTGCGCTCGCTCGTAAGAATCTAGCCTAACCCAAAACCGATCCCGCAAGTTCGCAGAATCGAATAAAAGTCGAGGAAAGAACGCGATAGGGATTGGTTTTGGGTTAGGCTATGTTTCTTTTCGAGCGAGCGGAGCGAGCGAGCAACGCGTTAAAGCTTCGAAACGTTCGCAGCCGCTGCGAGATTCTTCTCTTGGAAATAACTCGTTAAAAAGCTTTATGACGTACAGATGTATTTAGCGAAATCGTTACAGTTCGACGTACTCTCGTCGAACGTAACGAATTCTTTTTATTTTTTTTTTAAATTCCGTCCGTCGGACCGACACGAGCGGCAGGTTGGAACGGTGAGTATTGTTACACCGCTCCGAAAACGCCGCACATTCCTTTCCCAATAACTCGTTAAAAGGCGTCATAAGGTACGAATATTTTTGCATAAATCGATGCATCTCGACGAAATGCATCGGAAATAAGCGTTTATTTCGTCCCTGGAACGTTTAAAAAATTTTTAATCGGTACGGAAAAATTACGAAATCGAAAGGTTTTTTCGAGTTATTTCCTTAAAAAGCGTTATAAGGTACGAATATCGTTACGTCGAGCGACACTCTACCTAGACCAGGCCACACACCGCGAGCAGGATGACAACCAGGTGTCCGCACGTCATTATCTCGTCCCTTAATAGTCTTAAGAACCGACCATAAATCTTAGGACATTCTAGAAGGTCCGTCAGTCCGAACAAAGATCTCTAATCTATAATCAGTGTCTAAAGGCTATTGTTTATGGCAAGAAAATATTGAAAGTTCGTTAAGCTCACGTTACACTAAGAACTATCTATCGAGGGCGGCTAAGACCCTTCCTAGTCCATCAACCTTCTTGTATCCAATCAGAAACAAGTCTACTGCCCTCACTTTTCCTAACCAAAATCGCCATGAACAAATCAGCTTTCTCACGTCTTTAGACACACCCATCACTAGGCGTTCCTCCGACACAACATCGCCACTTTAACTTACTTATTCTTCACCGTTAGAATAGTCAACATGTCCTTACCGAGTTTCAAACCATAAATCAGTCATTTACATAACTTATACATACGCATCAGTGTAACTATTTTTCTATATAAAGTTGTTGGAATAAACATTAATTTATACCTGTTAATTCAGTGTAAATTCAGTTGAACCACCCCTATTATCGTAACAGAAATCAGGGGATCGATCATTTGGTGGCGTCGATTATCTAATCGTAACGGGAATTTACGACCCCCGTTGACGTGCCTTCTCGCGATCGCGTCTCTCCGCGAATGGTCGACGAAACAAATATTTTTGCATAAATTTATGTATCTCGACGAAATGCATAGGGATTAAGCGTTTATTATATTATTTTAATGTTTTTTAAGTTTGGACCGATGCGTCGGAACGTTGGAACTTGGAAAAATTTTGGCCGGTTCGATGCGACCGAAAAGATTATTTCGCATTATTTCGTTAAGAAGCGTTATAAGGTATGAATTTTTTACAGAAATCCTTTCATCTCTATTATATACATCGGGATTAAGCATTTTTGTCGAATTTTTTAAAAAATTAGGCTTCGGCGGACTGATACGGTTGGGATATTTTTGTAATTTTTTCGACAATTAATGTTACAAGGTATATATTTTTTGCATATTTCGACTTATTTTAACGTATTCTAATCGACTATTAGCTTTATTTGTGTCCCAAGTCGATAAAATATTATGTTTACTGATGCAATTTTTCGATGAAAGAAAATTAATTTTTTGGTAAAAATCCATTTATATTATGTTAATAACGCGTCTGTTAAAATATGTCGATGGTTTGACATCGCCTTTGTACAGTAATGATCGAGCATTCGCGCGACTAAGTTCCAGCGTCCTTCCGAACGGTACGTTGCTACGGAGGTTTTGCACCATAAGCGCACGGCCGCTAGCCCGGCCGCGCCTGCGCTGCCGCTAGCGCTGCGCGCGCACACTCCGAGTCGCTGGTAGGCGGCGGCGTAGATACCATTCTCTATAAGTACGTTGCGAGGCGAGACGCGACGTGCGCGCGCGCGCACCACTCGCTCACGCGGAGGAACGTTTTTCGACGATGTAACGATCGATGAAGATATATACGTTTAAAGCGTATGGAAATTGCGATCGTTGCTCGCTCGCTGCGCTCGCTCGTAAGAATCTAGCCTAACCCAAAACCGATCCCGCAAGTTCGCAGAATCGAATAAAAGTCGAGGAAAGAACGCGATAGGGATTGGTTTTGGGTTAGGCTATGTTTCTTTTCGAGCGAGCGGAGCGAGCGAGCAACGCGTTAAAGCTTCGAAACGTTCGCAGCCGCTGCGAGATTCTTCTCTTGGAAATAACTCGTTAAAAAGCGTTATGACGTACAGATGTATTTAGCGAAATCGTTACAGTTCGACGTACTCTCGTCGAACGTAACGAATTCTTTTTATTTTTTTTTTTTTAAATTCCGTCCGTCGGACGGACACGAGCGGCAGGTTGGAACGGTGAGTATTGTTACACCGCTCCGAAAACACCGCAATTTCCTCTCTCAATAACTCGTTAAAAAGCGTCATAAGATACGAATATTTTGCACAAATCGATGCATCTCGACGAAATGCATAGGGATTAAGCGTTTATTATATTATTTTAATGTTTTTTAAGTTTGGACCGATGCGTCGGGACGTTGGAACTTGGAAAAATTTTGGCCGGTTCGATGCGACCGAAAAGATTATTTCGCATTATTTCGTTAAAAAGCGTTATAAGGTATGAATTTTTTACAGAAATCCTTTCATCTCTATTATATACATCGGGATTAAGCATTTTTGTCGAATTTTTTAAAAAATTAGGCTTCGGCGGACTGATACGGTTGGGATATTTTTGTAATTTTTTCGACAATTAATGTTACAAGGTATATATTTTTTGCATATTTCGACTTATTTTAACGTATTCTAATCGACTATTAACTTTATTTGTGTCCCAAGTCGATAAAATATTATGTTTACTGATGCAATTTTTCGATGAAAGAACACACTCTATCAGATTAAAATCCATTTATATTATGTTAATAACGCGTCTGTTAAAATATGTCGATGGTTTGACATCGCCTTTGTACAGTAATGATCGAGCATTCGCGCGACTAAGTTCCAGCGTCCTTCCGAACGGTACGTTGCTACGGAGGTTTTGCACCATAAGCGCACGGCCGCTAGCCCGGCCGCGCCTGCGCTGCCGCTAGCGCTGCGCGCGCACACTCCGAGTCGCTGGTAGGCGGCGGCGTAGATACCATTCTCTATAAGTACGTTGCGAGGCGAGACGCGACGTGCGCGCGCGCGCACCACTCGCTCACGCGGAGGAACGTTTTTCGACGATGTAACGATCGATGAAGATATATACGTTTAAAGCGTATGGAAATTGCGATCGTTGCTCGCTCGCTGCGCTCGCTCGTAAGAATCTAGCCTAACCCAAAACCGATCCCGCAAGTTCGCAGAATCGAATAAAAGTCGAGGAAAGAACGCGATAGGGATTGGTTTTGGGTTAGGCTATGTTTCTTTTCGAGCGAGCGGAGCGAGCGAGCAACGCGTTAAAGCTTCGAAACGTTCGCAGCCGCTGCGAGATTCTTCTCTTGGAAATAACTCGTTAAAAAGCGTTATGACGTACAGATGTATTTAGCGAAATCGTTACAGTTCGACGTACTCTCGTCGAACGTAACGAATTCTTTTTATTTTTTTTTTTTAAATTCCGTCCGTCGGACCGATACGAGCGGCAGGTTGGAACGGTGAGTATTGTTACACCGCTCCGAAAACACCGCAATTTCCTCTCCCAATAACTCGTTAAAAAGCGTCATAAGATACGAATATTTTGCATAAATCTATGTATCTCGACGAAATGCATAGGGATTAAGCGTTTATTATATTATTTTAATGTTTTTTAAGTTTGGACCGATGCGTCGGAACGTTGGAACTTGGAAAAATTTTGGCCGGTTCGATGCGACCGAAAAGATTATTTCGCATTATTTCGTTAAAAAGAGTTATAAGGAATGAATTTTTTACAGAAATCCTTTCATCTCTATTATATACATCGGGATTAAGCATTTTTGTCGAATTTTTTAAAAAATTAGGCTTCGGCGGACTGATACGGTTGGGATATTTTTGTAATTTTTTCGACAATTAATGTTACAAGGTATATATTTTTTGCATATTTCGACTTATTTTAACGTATTCTAATCGACTATTAACTTTATTTGTGTCCCAAGTCGATAAAATATTATGTTTACTGATGCAATTTTTCGATGAAAGAAAATTAATTTTTTGGTAAAAATCCATTTGTATTATGTTAATAACGCGTCTGTTAAAATATGTCGATGGTTTGACATCGCCTTTGTACAGTAATGATCGAGCATTCGCGCGACTAAGTTCCAGCGTCCTTCCGAACGGTACGTTGCTACGGAGGTTTTGCACCATAAGCGCACGGCCGCTAGCCCGGCCGCGCCTGCGCTGCCGCTAGCGCTGCGCGCGCACACTCCGAGTCGCTGGTAGGCGGCGGCGTAGATACCATTCTCTATAAGTACTTTGCGAGGCGAGACGCGACGTGCGCGCGCGCGCACCACTCGCTCACGCGGAGGAACGTTTTTCGACGATGTAACGATCGATGAAGATATATACGTTTAAAGCGTATGGAAATTGCGATCGTTGCTCGCTCGCTGCGCTCGCTCGTAAGAATCTAGCCTAACCCAAAACCGATCCCGCAAGTTCGCAGAATCGAATAAAAGTCGAGGAAAGGACGCGATAGGGAATGGTTTTGGGTTAGGCTATGTTTCTTTTCGAGCGAGCGGAGCGAGCGAGCAACGCGTTAAAGCTTCGAAACGTTCGCAGCCGCTGCGAGATTCTTCTCTTGGAAATAACACGTTAAAAAGCGTTATGACGTACAGATGTATTTAGCGAAATCGTTACAGTTCGACGTACTCTCGTCGAACGTAACGAATTCTTTTTATTTTTTTTTTTTAAATTCCGTCCGTCGGACCGACACGAGCGGCAGGTTGGAACGGTGAGTATTGTTACACCGCTCCGAAAACGCCGCACATTCCTTTCCCAATAACTCGTTAAAAGGCGTCATAAGGTACGAATATTTTTGCATAAATCGATGCATCTCGACGAAATGCATCGGAAATAAGCGTTTATTTCGTCCCTGGAACGTTTAAAAAATTTTTAATCGGTACGGAAAAATTACGAAATCGAAAGGTTTTTTCGAGTTATTTCCTTAAAAAGCGTTATAAGGTACGAATATCGTTACGTCGAGCGACACTCTACCTAGACCAGGCCACACACCGCGAGCAGGATGACAACCAGGTGTCCGCACGTCATTATCTCGTCCCTTAATAGTCTTAAGAACCGACCATAAATCTTAGGACATTCTAGAAGGTCCGTCAGTCCGAACAAAGATCTCTAATCTATAATCAGTGTCTAAAGGCTATTGTTTATGGCAAGAAAATATTGAAAGTTCGTTAAGCTCACGTTACACTAAGAACTATCTATCGAGGGCGGCTAAGACCCTTCCTAGTCCATCAACCTTCTTGTATCCAATCAGAAACAAGTCTACTGCCCTCACTTTTCCTAACCAAAATCGCCATGAACAAATCAGCTTTCTCACGTCTTTAGACACACCCATCACTAGGCGTTCCTCCGACACAACATCGCCACTTTAACTTACTTATTCTTCACCGTTAGAATAGTCAACATGTTCTTACCGAGTTTCAAACCATAAATCAGTCATTTACATAACTTATACATACGCATCAGTGTAACTATTTTTCTATATAAAGTTGTTGGAATAAACATTAATTTATACCTGTTAATTCAGTGTAAATTCAGTTGAACCACCCCTATTATCGTAACAGAAATCAGGGGATCGATCATTTGGTGGCGTCGATTATCTAATCGTAACGGGAATTTACGACCCCCGTTGACGTGCCTTCTCGCGATCGCGTCTCTCCGCGAATGGTCGACGAAACAAATATTTTTGCATAAATCTATGTATCTCGACGAAATGCATAGGGATTAAGCGTTTATTATATTATTTTAATGTTTTTTAAGTTTGGACCGATGCGTCGGAACGTTGGAACTTGGAAAAATTTTGGCCGGTTCGATGCGACCGAAAAGATTATTTCGCATTATTTCGTTAAAAAGCGTTATAAGGTATGAATTTTTTACAGAAATCCTTTCATCTCTATTATATACATCGGGATTAAGCATTTTTGTCGAATTTTTTAAAAAATTAGGCTTCGGCGGACTGATACGGTTGGGATATTTTTGTAATTTTTTCGACAATTAATGTTACAAGGTATATATTTTTTGCATATTTCGACTTATTTTAACGTATTCTAATCGACTATTAACTTTATTTGTGTCCCAAGTCGATAAAATATTATGTTTACTGATGCAATTTTTCGATGAAAGAAAATTAATTTTTTGGTAAAAATCCATTTGTATTATGTTAATAACGCGTCTGTTAAAATATGTCGATGGTTTGACATCGCCTTTGTACAGTAATGATCGAGCATTCGCGCGACTAAGTTCCAGCGTCCTTCCGAACGGTACGTTGCTACGGAGGTTTTGCACCATAAGCGCACGGCCGCTAGCCCGGCCGCGCCTGCGCTGCCGCTAGCGCTGCGCGCGCACACTCCGAGTCGCTGGTAGGCGGCGGCGTAGATACCATTCTCTATAAGTACTTTGCGAGGCGAGACGCGACGTGCGCGCGCGCGCACCACTCGCTCACGCGGAGGAACGTTTTTCGACGATGTAACGATCGATGAAGATATATACGTTTAAAGCGTATGGAAATTGCGATCGTTGCTCGCTCGCTGCGCTCGCTCGTAAGAATCTAGCCTAACCCAAAACCGATCCCGCAAGTTCGCAGAATCGAATAAAAGTCGAGGAAAGAACGCGATAGGGATTGGTTTTGGGTTAGGCTATGTTTCTTTTCGAGCGAGCGGAGCGAGCGAGCAACGCGTTAAAGCTTCGAAACGTTCGCAGCCGCTGCGAGATTCTTCTCTTGGAAATAACTCGTTAAAAAGCGTTATGACGTACAGATGTATTTAGCGAAATCGTTACAGTTCGACGTACTCTCGTCGAACGTAACGAATTCTTTTTATTTTTTTTTTTAAATTCCGTCCGTCGGACCGACACGAGCGGCAGGTTGGAACGGTGAGTATTGTTACACCGCTCCGAAAACGCCGCACATTCCTTTCCCAATAACTCGTTAAAAGGCGTCATAAGGTACGAATATTTTTGCATAAATCGATGCATCTCGACGAAATGCATCGGAAATAAGCGTTTATTTCGTCCCTGGAACGTTTAAAAAATTTTTAATCGGTACGGAAAAATTACGAAATCGAAAGGTTTTTTCGAGTTATTTCCTTAAAAAGCGTTATAAGGTACGAATATCGTTACGTCGAGCGACACTCTACCTAGACCAGGCCACACACCGCGAGCAGGATGACAACCAGGTGTCCGCACGTCATTATCTCGTCCCTTAATAGTCTTAAGAACCGACCATAAATCTTAGGACATTCTAGAAGGTCCGTCAGTCCGAACAAAGATCTCTAATCTATAATCAGTGTCTGAAGGCTATTGTTTATGGCAAGAAAATATTGAAAGTTCGTTAAGCTCACGTTACACTAAGAACTATCTATCGAGGGCGGCTAAGACCCTTCCTAGTCCATCAACCTTCTTGTATCCAATCAGAAACAAGTCTACTGCCCTCACTTTTCCTAACCAAAATCGCCATGAACAAATCAGCTTTCTCACGTCTTTAGACACACCCATCACTAGGCGTTCCTCCGACACAACATCGCCACTTTAACTTACTTATTCTTCACCGTTAGAATAGTCAACATGTCCTTACCGAGTTTCAAACCATAAATCAGTCATTTACATAACTTATACATACGCATCAGTGTAACTATTTTTCTATATAAAGTTGTTGGAATAAACATTAATTTATACCTGTTAATTCAGTGTAAATTCAGTTGAACCACCCCTATTATCGTAACAGAAATCAGGGGATCGATCATTTGGTGGCGTCGATTATCTAATCGTAACGGGAATTTACGACCCCCGTTGACGTGCCTTCTCGCGATCGCGTCTCTCCGCGAATGGTCGACGAAACAAATATTTTTGCATAAATCTATGTATCTCGACGAAATGCATAGGGATTAAGCGTTTATTATATTATTTTAATGTTTTTTAAGTTTGGACCGATGCGTCGGAACGTTGGAACTTGGAAAAATTTTGGCCGGTTCGATGCGACCGAAAAGATTATTTCGCATTATTTCGTTAAAAAGCGTTATAAGGTATGAATTTTTTACAGAAATCCTTTCATCTCTATTATATACATCGGGATTAAGCATTTTTGTCGAATTTTTTAAAAAATTAGGCTTCGGCGGACTGATACGGTTGGGATATTTTTGTAATTTTTTCGACAATTAATGTTACAAGGTATATATTTTTTGCATATTTCGACTTATTTTAACGTATTCTAATCGACTATTAACTTTATTTGTGTCCCAAGTCGATAAAATATTATGTTTACTGATGCAATTTTTCGATGAAAGAAAATTAATTTTTTGGTAAAAATCCATTTATATTATGTTAATAACGCGTCTGTTAAAATATGTCGATGGTTTGACATCGCCTTTGTACAGTAATGATCGAGCATTCGCGCGACTAAGTTCCAGCGTCCTTCCGAACGGTACGTTGCTACGGAGGTTTTGCACCATAAGCGCACGGCCGCTAGCCCGGCCGCGCCTGCGCTGCCGCTAGCGCTGCGCGCGCACACTCCGAGTCGCTGGTAGGCGGCGGCGTAGATACCATTCTCTATAAGTACGTTGCGAGGCGAGACGCGACGTGCGCGCGCGCGCACCACTCGCTCACGCGGAGGAACGTTTTTCGACGATGTAACGATCGATGAAGATATATACGTTTAAAGCGTATGGAAATTGCGATCGTTGCTCGCTCGCTGCGCTCGCTCGTAAGAATCTAGCCTAACCCAAAACCGATCCCGCAAGTTCGCAGAATCGAATAAAAGTCGAGGAAAGAACGCGATAGGGATTGGTTTTGGGTTAGGCTATGTTTCTTTTCGAGCGAGCGGAGCGAGCGAGCAACGCGTTAAAGCTTCGAAACGTTCGCAGCCGCTGCGAGATTCTTCTCTTGGAAATAACTCGTTAAAAAGCGTTATGACGTACAGATGTATTTAGCGAAATCGTTACAGTTCGACGTACTCTCGTCGAACGTAACGAATTCTTTTTATTTTTTTTTTTTAAATTCCGTCCGTCGGACCGATACGAGCGGCAGGTTGGAACGGTGAGTATTGTTACACCGCTCCGAAAACACCGCAATTTCCTCTCCCAATAACTCGTTAAAAAGCGTCATAAGATACGAATATTTTGCATAAATCTATGGATCTCGACGAAATGCATAGGGATTAAGCGTTTATTATATTATTTTAATGTTTTTTAAGTTTGGACCGATGCGTCGGAACGTTGGAACTTGGAAAAATTTTGGCCGGTTCGATGCGACCGAAAAGATTATTTCGCATTATTTCGTTAAAAAGCGTTATAAGGTATGAATTTTTTACAGAAATCCTTTCATCTCTATTATATACATCGGGATTAAGCATTTTTGTCGAATTTTTTAAAAAATTAGGCTTCGGCGGACTGATACGGTTGGGATATTTTTGTAATTTTTTCGACAATTAATGTTACAAGGTATATATTTTTTGCATATTTCGACTTATTTTAACGTATTCTAATCGACTATTAACTTTATTTGTGTCCCAAGTCGATAAAATATTATGTTTACTGATGCAATTTTTCGATGAAAGAAAATTAATTTTTTGGTAAAAATCCATTTGTATTATGTTAATAACGCGTCTGTTAAAATATGTCGATGGTTTGACATCGCCTTTGTACAGTAATGATCGAGCATTCGCGCGACTAAGTTCCAGCGTCCTTCCGAACGGTACGTTGCTACGGAGGTTTTGCACCATAAGCGCACGGCCGCTAGCCCGGCCGCGCCTGCGCTGCCGCTAGCGCTGCGCGCGCACACTCCGAGTCGCTGGTAGGCGGCGGCGTAGATACCATTCTCTATAAGTACGTTGCGAGGCGAGACGCGACGTGCGCGCGCGCGCACCACTCGCTCACGCGGAGGAACGTTTTTCGACGATGTAACGATCGATGAAGATATATACGTTTAAAGCGTATGGAAATTGCGATCGTTGCTCGCTCGCTGCGCTCGCTCGTAAGAATCTAGCCTAACCCAAAACCGATCCCGCAAGTTCGCAGAATCGAATAAAAGTCGAGGAAAGAACGCGATAGGGATTGGTTTTGGGTTAGGCTATGTTTCTTTTCGAGCGAGCGGAGCGAGCGAGCAACGCGTTAAAGCTTCGAAACGTTCGCAGCCGCTGCGAGATTCTTCTCTTGGAAATAACTCGTTAAAAAGCGTTATGACGTACAGATGTATTTAGCGAAATCGTTACAGTTCGACGTACTCTCGTCGAACGTAACGAATTCTTTTTATTTTTTTTTTTTAAATTCCGTCCGTCGGACCGATACGAGCGGCAGGTTGGAACGGTGAGTATTGTTACACCGCTCCGAAAACACCGCAATTTCCTCTCCCAATAACTCGTTAAAAAGCGTCATAAGATACGAATATTTTGCATAAATCTATGGATCTCGACGAAATGCATAGGGATTAAGCGTTTATTATATTATTTTAATGTTTTTTAAGTTTGGACCGATGCGTCGGAACGTTGGAACTTGGAAAAATTTTGGCCGGTTCGATGCGACCGAAAAGATTATTTCGCATTATTTCGTTAAAAAGCGTTATAAGGTATGAATTTTTTACAGAAATCCTTTCATCTCTATTATATACATCGGGATTAAGCATTTTTGTCGAATTTTTTAAAAAATTAGGCTTCGGCGGACTGATACGGTTGGGATATTTTTGTAATTTTTTCGACAATTAATGTTACAAGGTATATATTTTTTGCATATTTCGACTTATTTTAACGTATTCTAATCGACTATTAACTTTATTTGTGTCCCAAGTCGATAAAATATTATGTTTACTGATGCAATTTTTCGATGAAAGAAAATTAATTTTTTGGTAAAAATCCATTTGTATTATGTTAATAACGCGTCTGTTAAAATATGTCGATGGTTTGACATCGCCTTTGTACAGTAATGATCGAGCATTCGCGCGACTAAGTTCCAGCGTCCTTCCGAACGGTACGTTGCTACGGAGGTTTTGCACCATAAGCGCACGGCCGCTAGCCCGGCCGCGCCTGCGCTGCCGCTAGCGCTGCGCGCGCACACTCCGAGTCGCTGGTAGGCGGCGGCGTAGATACCATTCTCTATAAGTACGTTGCGAGGCGAGACGCGACGTGCGCGCGCGCGCACCACTCGCTCACGCGGAGGAACGTTTTTCGACGATGTAACGATCGATGAAGATATATACGTTTAAAGCGTATGGAAATTGCGATCGTTGCTCGCTCGCTGCGCTCGCTCGTAAGAATCTAGCCTAACCCAAAACCGATCCCGCAAGTTCGCAGAATCGAATAAAAGTCGAGGAAAGAACGCGATAGGGATTGGTTTTGGGTTAGGCTATGTTTCTTTTCGAGCGAGCGGAGCGAGCGAGCAACGCGTTAAAGCTTCGAAACGTTCGCAGCCGCTGCGAGATTCTTCTCTTGGAAATAACTCGTTAAAAAGCGTTATGACGTACAGATGTATTTAGCGAAATCGTTACAGTTCGACGTACTCTCGTCGAACGTAACGAATTCTTTTTATTTTTTTTTTTTAAATTCCGTCCGTCGGACCGACACGAGCGGCAGGTTGGAACGGTGAGTATTGTTACACCGCTCCGAAAACACCGCAATTTCCTCTCCCAATAACTCGTTAAAAAGCGTCATAAGATACGAATATTTTGCACAAATCTATGTATCTCGACGAAATGCATAGGGATTAAGCGTTTATTATATTATTTTAATGTTTTTTAAGTTTGGACCGATGCGTCGGAACGTTGGAACTTGGAAAAATTTTGGCCGGTTCGATGCGACCGAAAAGATTATTTCGCATTATTTCGTTAAAAAGCGTTATAAGGTATGTATTTTTTACAGAAATCCTTTCATCTCTATTATATACATCGGGATTAAGCATTTTTGTCGAATTTTTTAAAAAATTAGGCTTCGGCGGACTGATACGGTTGGGATATTTTTGTAATTTTTTCGACAATTAATGTTACAAGGTATATATTTTTTGCATATTTCGACTTATTTTAACGTATTCTAATCGACTATTAACTTTATTTGTGTCCCAAGTCGATAAAATATTATGTTTACTGATGCAATTTTTCGATGAAAGAAAATTAATTTTTTGGTAAAAATCCATTTATATTATGTTAATAACGCGTCTGTTAAAATATGTCGATGGTTTGACATCGCCTTTGTACAGTAATGATCGAGCATTCGCGCGACTAAGTTCCAGCGTCCTTCCGAACGGTACGTTGCTACGGAGGTTTTGCACCGTAAGCGCACGGCCGCTAGCCCGGCCGCGCCTGCGCTGCCGCTAGCGCTGCGCGCGCACACTTCGAGTCGCTGGTAGGCGGCGGCGTAGATACCATTCTCTATAAGTACGTTGCGAGGCGAGACGCGACGTGCGCGCGCGCGCACCACTCGCTCACGCGGAGGAACGTTTTTCGACGATGTAACGATCGATGAAGATATATACGTTTAAAGCGTATGGAAATTGCGATCGTTGCTCGCTCGCTGCGCTCGCTCGTAAGAATCTAGCCTAACCCAAAACCGATCCCGCAAGTTCGCAGAATCGAATAAAAGTCGAGGAAAGAACGCGATAGGGATTGGTTTTGGGTTAGGCTATGTTTCTTTTCGAGCGAGCGGAGCGAGCGAGCAACGCGTTAAAGCTTCGAAACGTTCGCAGCCGCTGCGAGATTCTTCTCTTGGAAATAACTCGTTAAAAAGCGTTATGACGTACAGATGTATTTAGCGAAATCGTTACAGTTCGACGTACTCTCGTCGAACGTAACGAATTCTTTTTATTTTTTTTTTTTTTAATTCCGTCCGTCGGACCGACACGAGCGGCAGGTTGGAACGGTGAGTATTGTTACACCGCTCCGAAAACACCGCAATTTCCTCTCCCAATAACTCGTTAAAAAGCGTCATAAGATACGAATATTTTGCACAAATCGATGCATCTCGACGAAATGCATAGGGATTAAGCGTTTATTATATTATTTTAATGTTTTTTAAGTTTGGACCGATGCGTCGGGACGTTGGAACTTGGAAAAATTTTGGCCGGTTCGATGCGACCGAAAAGATTATTTCGCATTATTTCGTTAAAAAGAGTTATAAGGAATGAATTTTTTACAGTAATCCTTTCATCTCTATTATATACATCGGGATTAAGCATTTTTGTCGAATTTTTTAAAAAATTAGGCTTCGGCGGACTGATACGGTTGGGATATTTTTGTAATTTTTTGGACAATTAATGTTACAAGGTATATATTTTTTGCATATTTCGACTTATTTTAACGTATTC
Organism: Bombus lapidarius; assembly: GCA_936014575.1. Lineage (NCBI taxonomy): Eukaryota > Metazoa > Arthropoda > Insecta > Hymenoptera > Apidae > Bombus > Bombus lapidarius. The sequence continues at coordinate 74,861 of CAKXZU010000325.1, forward strand.
TAATCGACTATTAACTTTATTTGTGTCCCAAGTCGATAAAATATTATGTTTACTGATGCAATTTTTCGATGAAAGAAAATTAATTTTTTGGTAAAAATCCATTTATATTATGTTAATTACGCGTCTGTTAAAATATGTCGATGGTTTGACATCGCCTTTGTACAGTAATGATCGAGCATTCGCGCGACTAAGTTCCAGCGTCCTTCCGAACGGTACGTTGCTACGGAGGTTTTGCACCATAAGCGCACGGCCGCTAGCCCGGCCGCGCCTGCGCTGCCGCTAGCGCTGCGCGCGCACACTCCGAGTCGCTGGTATGCGGCGGCGTAGATACCATTCTCTATAAGTACGTTGCGAGGCGAGACGCGACGTGCGCGCGCGCGCACCACTCGCTCACGCGGAGGAACGTTTTTCGACGATGTAACGATCGATGAAGATATATACGTTTAAAGCGTATGGAAATTGCGATCGTTGCTCGCTCGCTGCGCTCGCTCGTAAGAATCTAGCCTAACCCAAAACCGATCCCGCAAGTTCGCAGAATCGAATAAAAGTCGAGGAAAGAACGCGATAGGGATTGGTTTTGGGTTAGGCTATGTTTCTTTTCGAGCGAGCGGAGCGAGCGAGCAACGCGTTAAAGCTTCGAAACGTTCGCAGCCGCTGCGAGATTCTTCTCTTGGAAATAACTCGTTAAAAAGCGTTATGACGTACAGATGTATTTAGCGAAATCGTTACAGTTCGACGTACTCTCGTCGAACGTAACGAATTCTTTTTATTTTTTTTTTTTTAAATTCCGTCCGTCGGACCGACACGAGCGGCAGGTTGGAACGGTGAGTATTGTTACACCGCTCCGAAAACACCGCAATTTCCTCTCCCAATAACTCGTTAAAAAGCGTCATAAGATACGAATATTTTGCACAAATCGATGCATCTCGACGAAATGCATAGGGATTAAGCGTTTATTATATTATTTTAATGTTTTTTAAGTTTGGACCGATGCGTCGGGACGTTGGAACTTGGAAAAATTTTGGCCGGTTCGATGCGACCGAAAAGATTATTTCGCATTATTTCGTTAAAAAGAGTTATAAGGAATGAATTTTTTACAGAAATCCTTTCATCTCTATTATATACATAGGGATTAAACATTTTTGACGAATTTTTTAAAAAATTAGGCTTCGGCGGACTGATACGGTTGGGATATTTTTGTAATTTTTTCGACAATTAATGTTACAAGGTATATATTTTTTGCATATTTCGACTTATTTTAACGTATTCTAATCGACTATTAACTTTATTTGTGTCCCAAGTCGATAAAATATTATGTATACTGATGCAATTTTTCGATGAAAGAAAATTAATTTTTTGGTAAAAATCCATTTGTATTATGTTAATAACGCGTCTGTTAAAATATGTCGATGGTTTGACATCGCCTTTGTACAGTAATGATCGAGCATTCGCGCGACTAAGTTCCAGCGTCCTTCCGAACGGTACGTTGCTACGGAGGTTTTGCACCATAAGCGCACGGCCGCTAGCCCGGCCGCGCCTGCGCTGCCGCTAGCGCTGCGCGCGCACACTCCGAGTCGCTGGTAGGCGGCGGCGTAGATACCATTCTCTATAAGTACGTTGCGAGGCGAGACGCGACGTGCGCGCGCGCGCACCACTCGCTCACGCGGAGGAACGTTTTTCGACGATGTAACGATCGATGAAGATATATACGTTTAAAGCGTATGGAAATTGCGATCGTTGCTCGCTCGCTGCGCTCGCTCGTAAGAATCTAGCCTAACCCAAAACCGATCCCGCAAGTTCGCAGAATCGAATAAAAGTCGAGGAAAGAACGCGATAGGGATTGGTTTTGGGTTAGGCTATGTTTCTTTTCGAGCGAGCGGAGCGAGCGAGCAACGCGTTAAAGCTTCGAAACGTTCGCAGCCGCTGCGAGATTCTTCTCTTGGAAATAACTCGTTAAAAAGCGTTATGACGTACAGATGTATTTAGCGAAATCGTTACAGTTCGACGTACTCTCGTCGAACGTAACGAATTCTTTTTATTTTTTTTTTTTTTAATTCCGTCCGTCGGACCGACACGAGCGGCAGGTTGGAACGGTGAGTATTGTTACACCGCTCCGAAAACACCGCAATTTCCTCTCCCAATAACTCGTTAAAAAGCGTCATAAGATACGAATATTTTGCACAAATCTATGTATCTCGACGAAATGCATAGGGATTAAGCGTTTATTATATTATTTTAATGTTTTTTAAGTTTGGACCGATGCGTCGGAACGTTGGAACTTGGAAAAATTTTGGCCGGTTCGATGCGACCGAAAAGATTATTTCGCATTATTTCGTTAAAAAGCGTTATAAGGTATGTATTTTTTACAGAAATCCTTTCATCTCTATTATATACATCGGGATTAAGCATTTTTGTCGAATTTTTTAAAAAATTAGGCTTCGGCGGACTGATACGGTTGGGATATTTTTGTAATTTTTTCGACAATTAATGTTACAAGGTATATATTTTTTGCATATTTCGACTTATTTTAACGTATTCTAATCGACTATTAACTTTATTTGTGTCCCAAGTCGATAAAATATTATGTTTACTGATGCAATTTTTCGATGAAAGAAAATTAATTTTTTGGTAAAAATCCATTTATATTATGTTAATAACGCGTCTGTTAAAATATGTCGATGGTTTGACATCGCCTTTGTACAGTAATGATCGAGCATTCGCGCGACTAAGTTCCAGCGTCCTTCCGAACGGTACGTTGCTACGGAGGTTTTGCACCGTAAGCGCACGGCCGCTAGCCCGGCCGCGCCTGCGCTGCCGCTAGCGCTGCGCGCGCACACTTCGAGTCGCTGGTAGGCGGCGGCGTAGATACCATTCTCTATAAGTACGTTGCGAGGCGAGACGCGACGTGCGCGCGCGCGCACCACTCGCTCACGCGGAGGAACGTTTTTCGACGATGTAACGATCGATGAAGATATATACGTTTAAAGCGTATGGAAATTGCGATCGTTGCTCGCTCGCTGCGCTCGCTCGTAAGAATCTAGCCTAACCCAAAACCGATCCCGCAAGTTCGCAGAATCGAATAAAAGTCGAGGAAAGAACGCGATAGGGATTGGTTTTGGGTTAGGCTATGTTTCTTTTCGAGCGAGCGGAGCGAGCGAGCAACGCGTTAAAGCTTCGAAACGTTCGCAGCCGCTGCGAGATTCTTCTCTTGGAAATAACTCGTTAAAAAGCGTTATGACGTACAGATGTATTTAGCGAAATCGTTACAGTTCGACGTACTCTCGTCGAACGTAACGAATTCTTTTTATTTTTTTTTTTTTTAATTCCGTCCGTCGGACCGACACGAGCGGCAGGTTGGAACGGTGAGTATTGTTACACCGCTCCGAAAACACCGCAATTTCCTCTCCCAATAACTCGTTAAAAAGCGTCATAAGATACGAATATTTTGCACAAATCGATGCATCTCGACGAAATGCATAGGGATTAAGCGTTTATTATATTATTTTAATGTTTTTTAAGTTTGGACCGATGCGTCGGGACGTTGGAACTTGGAAAAATTTTGGCCGGTTCGATGCGACCGAAAAGATTATTTCGCATTATTTCGTTAAAAAGAGTTATAAGGAATGAATTTTTTACAGTAATCCTTTCATCTCTATTATATACATCGGGATTAAGCATTTTTGTCGAATTTTTTAAAAAATTAGGCTTCGGCGGACTGATACGGTTGGGATATTTTTGTAATTTTTTGGACAATTAATGTTACAAGGTATATATTTTTTGCATATTTCGACTTATTTTAACGTATTCTAATCGACTATTAACTTTATTTGTGTCCCAAGTCGATAAAATATTATGTTTACTGATGCAATTTTTCGATGAAAGAAAATTAATTTTTTGGTAAAAATCCATTTATATTATGTTAATTACGCGTCTGTTAAAATATGTCGATGGTTTGACATCGCCTTTGTACAGTAATGATCGAGCATTCGCGCGACTAAGTTCCAGCGTCCTTCCGAACGGTACGTTGCTACGGAGGTTTTGCACCATAAGCGCACGGCCGCTAGCCCGGCCGCGCCTGCGCTGCCGCTAGCGCTGCGCGCGCACACTCCGAGTCGCTGGTATGCGGCGGCGTAGATACCATTCTCTATAAGTACGTTGCGAGGCGAGACGCGACGTGCGCGCGCGCGCACCACTCGCTCACGCGGAGGAACGTTTTTCGACGATGTAACGATCGATGAAGATATATACGTTTAAAAGCGTATGGAAATTGCGATCGTTGCTCGCTCGCTGCGCTCGCTCGTAAGAATCTAGCCTAACCCAAAACCGATCCCGCAAGTTCGCAGAATCGAATAAAAGTCGAGGAAAGAACGCGATAGGGATTGGTTTTGGGTTAGGCTATGTTTCTTTTCGAGCGAGCGGAGCGAGCGAGCAACGCGTTAAAGCTTCGAAACGTTCGCAGCCGCTGCGAGATTCTTCTCTTGGAAATAACTCGTTAAAAAGCGTTATGACGTACAGATATATTTAGCGAAATCGTTACAGTTCGACGTACTCTCGTCGAACGTAACGAATTCTTTTTATTTTTTTTTTTTAAATTCCGTCCGTCGGACCGACACGAGCGGCAGGTTGGAACGGTGAGTATTGTTACACCGCTCCGAAAACACCGCAATTTCCTCTCCCAATAACTCGTTAAAAAGCGTCATAAGATACGAATATTTTGCACAAATCGATGCATCTCGACGAAATGCATAGGGATTAAGCGTTTATTATATTATTTTAATGTTTTTTAACACACTCTATCAGATTCGGGACGTTGGAACTTGGAAAAATTTTGGCCGGTTCGATGCGACCGAAAAGATTATTTCGCATTATTTCGTTAAAAAGAGTTATAAGGAATGAATTTTTTACAGAAATCCTTTCATCTCTATTATATACATCGGGATTAAGCATTTTTGTCGAATTTTTTAAAAAATTAGGCTTCGGCGGACTGATACGGTTGGGATATTTTTGTAATTTTTTCGACAATTAATGTTACAAGGTATATATTTTTTGCATATTTCGACTTATTTTAACGTATTCTAATCGACTATTAACTTTATTTGTGTCCCAAGTCGATAAAATATTATGTTTACTGATGCAATTTTTCGATGAAAGAAAATTAATTTTTTGGTAAAAATCCATTTGTATTATGTTAATAACGCGCCTGTTAAAATATGTCGATGGTTTGACATCGCCTTTGTACAGTAATGATCGAGCATTCGCGCGACTAAGTTCCAGCGTCCTTCCGAACGGTACGTTGCTACGGAGGTTTTGCACCATAAGCGCACGGCCGCTAGCCCGGCCGCGCCTGCGCTGCCGCTAGCGCTGCGCGCGCACACTCCGAGTCGCTGGTAGGCGGCGGCGTAGATACCATTCTCTATAAGTACTTTGCGAGGCGAGACGCGACGTGCGCGCGCGCGCACCACTCGCTCACGCGGAGGAACGTTTTTCGACGATGTAACGATCGATGAAGATATATACGTTTAAAGCGTATGGAAATTGCGATCGTTGCTCGCTCGCTGCGCTCGCTCGTAAGAATCTAGCCTAACCCAAAACCGATCCCGCAAGTTCGCAGAATCGAATAAAAGTCGAGGAAAGGACGCGATAGGGATTGGTTTTGGGTTAGGCTATGTTTCTTTTCGAGCGAGCGGAGCGAGCGAGCAACGCGTTAAAGCTTCGAAACGTTCGCAGCCGCTGCGAGATTCTTCTCTTGGAAATAACACGTTAAAAAGCGTTATGACGTACAGATGTATTTAGCGAAATCGTTACAGTTCGACGTACTCTCGTCGAACGTAACGAATTCTTTTTATTTTTTTTTTTTAAATTCCGTCCGTCGGACCGACACGAGCGGCAGGTTGGAACGGTGAGTATTGTTACACCGCTCCGAAAACGCCGCACATTCCTTTCCCAATAACTCGTTAAAAGGCGTCATAAGGTACGAATATTTTTGCATAAATCGATGCATCTCGGCGAAATGCATCGGAAATAAGCGTTTATTTCGTCCCTGGAACGTTTAAAAAATTTTTAATCGGTACGGAAAAATTACGAAATCGAAAGGTTTTATCGAGTTATTTCCTTAAAAAGCGTTATAAGGTACGAATATCGTTACGTCGAGCGACACTCTACCTAGACCAGGCCACACACCGCGAGCAGGATGACAACCAGGTGTCCGCACGTCATTATCTCGTCCCTTAATAGTCTTAAGAACCGACCATATATCTTAGGACATTCTAGAAGGTCCGTCAGTCCGAACAAAGATCTCTAATCTATAATCGGTGTCTAAAGGCTATTGTTTATGGCAAGAAAATATTGAAAGTTCGTTAAGCTCACGTTACACTAAGAACTATCTATCGAGGGCGGCTAAGACCCTTCCTAGTCCATCAACCTTCTTGTATCCAATCAGAAACAAGTCTACTGCCCTCACTTTTCCTAACCAAAATCGCCATGAACAAATCAGCTTTCTCACGTCTTTAGACACACCCATCACTAGGCGTTCCTCCGACACAACATCGCCACTTTAACTTACTTATTCTTCACCGTTAGAATAGTCAACATGTCCTTACCGAGTTTCAAACCATAAATCAGTCATTTACATAACTTATACATACGCATCAGTGTAACTATTTTTCTATATAAAGTTGTTGGAATAAACATTAATTTATACCTGTTAATTCAGTGTAAATTCAGTTGAACCACCCCTATTATCGCAACAGAAATCAGGGGATCGATCATTTGGTGGCGTCGATTATCTAATCGTAACGGGAATTTACGACCCCCGTTGACGTGCCTTCTCGCGATCGCGTCTCTCCGCGAATGGTCGACGAAACAAATCTTTTTGCATAAATCTATGTATCTCGACGAAATGCATAGGGATTAAGCGTTTATTATATTATTTTAATGTTTTTTAAGTTTGGACCGATGCGTCGGAACGTTGGAACTTGGAAAAATTTTGGCCGGTTCGATGCGACCGAAAAGATTATTTCGCATTATTTCGTTAAAAAGCGTTATAAGGTATGTATTTTTTACAGAAATCCTTTCATCTCTATTATATACATCGGGATTAAGCATTTTTGTCGAATTTTTTAAAAAATTAGGCTTCGGCGGACTGATACGGTTGGGATATTTTTGTAATTTTTTCGACAATTAATGTTACAAGGTATATATTTTTTGCATATTTCGACTTATTTTAACGTATTCTAATCGACTATTAACTTTATTTGTGTCCCAAGTCGATAAAATATTATGTTTACTGATGCAATTTTTCGATGAAAGAAAATTAATTTTTTGGTAAAAATCCATTTATATTATGTTAATAACGCGTCTGTTAAAATATGTCGATGGTTTGACATCGCCTTTGTACAGTAATGATCGAGCATTCGCGCGACTAAGTTCCAGCGTCCTTCCGAACGGTACGTTGCTACGGAGGTTTTGCACCATAAGCGCACGGCCGCTAGCCCGGCCGCGCCTGCGCTGCCGCTAGCGCTGCGCGCGCACACTCCGAGTCGCTGGTAGGCGGCGGCGTAGATACCATTCTCTATAAGTACTTTGCGAGGCGAGACGCGACGTGCGCGCGCGCGCACCACTCGCTCACGCGGAGGAACGTTTTTCGACGATGTAACGATCGATGAAGATATATACGTTTAAAGCGTATGGAAATTGCGATCGTTGCTCGCTCGCTGCGCTCGCTCGTAAGAATCTAGCCTAACCCAAAACCGATCCCGCAAGTTCGCAGAATCGAATAAAAGTCGAGGAAAGAACGCGATAGGGATTGGTTTTGGGTTAGGCTATGTTTCTTTTCGAGCGAGCGGAGCGAGCGAGCAACGCGTTAAAGCTTCGAAACGTTCGCAGCCGCTGCGAGATTCTTCTCTTGGAAATAACTCGTTAAAAAGCGTTATGACGTACAGATGTATTTAGCGAAATCGTTACAGTTCGACGTACTCTCGTCGAACGTAACGAATTCTTTTTATTTTTTTTTTTAAATTCCGTCCGTCGGACCGATACGAGCGGCAGGTTGGAACGGTGAGTATTGTTACACCGCTCCGAAAACACCGCAATTTCCTCTCCCAATAACTCGTTAAAAAGCGTCATAAGATACGAATATTTTGCATAAATCTATGTATCTCGACGAAATGCATAGGGATTAAGCGTTTATTATATTATTTTAATGTTTTTTAAGTTTGGACCGATGCGTCGGAACGTTGGAACTTGGAAAAATTTTGGCCGGTTCGATGCGACCGAAAAGATTATTTCGCATTATTTCGTTAAAAAGCGTTATAAGGTATGAATTTTTTACAGAAATCCTTTCATCTCTATTATATACATCGGGATTAAGCATTTTTGTCGAATTTTTTAAAAAATTAGGCTTCGGCGGACTGATACGGTTGGGATATTTTTGTAATTTTTTCGACAATTAATGTTACAAGGTATATATTTTTTGCGTATTTCGACTTGTTTTAACGTATTCTAATCGACTATTAACTTTATTTGTGTCCCAAGTCGATAAAATATTATGTTTACTGATGCAATTTTTCGATGAAAGAAAATTAATTTTTTGGTAAAAATCCATTTATATTATGTTAATAACGCGTCTGTTAAAATATGTCGATGGTTTGACATCGCCTTTGTACAGTAATGATCGAGCATTCGGGCGACTAAGTTCCAGCGTCCTTCCGAACGGTACGTTGCTACGGAGGTTTTGCACCATAAGCGCACGGCCGCTAGCCCGGCCGCGCCTGCGCTGCCGCTAGCGCTGCGCGCGCACACTCCGAGTCGCTGGTAGGCGGCGGCGTAGATACCATTCTCTATAAGTACGTTGCGAGGCGAGACGCGACGTGCGCGCGCGCGCACCACTCGCTCACGCGGAGGAACGTTTTTCGACGATGTAACGATCGATGAAGATATATACGTTTAAAGCGTATGGAAATTGCGATCGTTGCTCGCTCGCTGCGCTCGCTCGTAAGAATCTAGCCTAACCCAAAACCGATCCCGCAAGTTCGCAGAATCGAATAAAAGTCGAGGAAAGAACGCGATAGGGATTGGTTTTGGGTTAGGCTATGTTTCTTTTCGAGCGAGCGGAGCGAGCGAGCAACGCGTTAAAGCTTCGAAACGTTCGCAGCCGCTGCGAGATTCTTCTCTTGGAAATAACTCGTTAAAAAGCGTTATGACGTACAGATGTATTTAGCGAAATCGTTACAGTTCGACGTACTCTCGTCGAACGTAACGAATTCTTTTTATTTTTTTTTTTTAAATTCCGTCCGTCGGACCGACACGAGCGGCAGGTTGGAACGGTGAGTATTGTTACACCGCTCCGAAAACGCCGCAATTTCCTCTCCCAATAACTCGTTAAAAAGCGTCATAAGATACGAATATTTTGCATAAATCTATGTATCTCGACGAAATGCATAGGGATTAAGCGTTTATTATATTATTTTAATGTTTTTTAAGTTTGGACCGATGCGTCGGAACGTTGGAACTTGGAAAAATTTTGGCCGGTTCGATGCGACCGAAAAGATTATTTCGCATTATTTCGTTAAAAAGCGTTATAAGGTATGAATTTTTTACAGAAATCCTTTCATCTCTATTATATACATCGGGATTAAGCATTTTTGTCGAATTTTTTAAAAAATTAGGCTTCGGCGGACTGATACGGTTGGGATATTTTTGTAATTTTTTCGACAATTAATGTTACAAGGTATATATTTTTTGCATACTTCGACTTATTTTAACGTAATCTAATCGACTATTAACTTTATTTGTGTCCCAAGTCGATAAAATATTATGTTTACTGATGCAATTTTTCGATGAAAGAAAATTAATTTTTTGGTAAAAATCCATTTATATTATGTTAATAACGCGTCTGTTAAAATATGTCGATGGTTTGACATCGCCTTTGTACAGTAATGATCGAGCATTCGCGCGACTAAGTTCCAGCGTCCTTCCGAACGGTACGTTGCTACGGAGGTTTTGCACCATAAGCGCATGGCCGCTAGCCCGGCCGCGCCTGCGCTGCCGCTAGCGCTGCGCGCGCACACTCCGAGTCGCTGGTAGGCGGCGGCGTAGATACCATTCTCTATAAGCACGTTGCGAGGCGAGACGCGACGTGCGCGCGCGCGCACCACTCGCTCACGCGGAGGAACGTTTTTCGACGATGTAACGATCGATGAAGATATATACGTTTAAAGCGTATGGAAATTGCGATTGTTGCTCGCTCGCTGCGCTCGCTCGTAAGAATCTAGCCTAACCCAAAACCGATCCCGCAAGTTCGCAGAATCGAATAAAAGTCGAGGAAAGAACGCGATAGGGATTGGTTTTGGGTTAGGCTATGTTTCTTTTCGAGCGAGCGGAGCGAGCGAGCAACGCGTTAAAGCTTCGAAACGTTAGCAGCCGCTGCGAGATTCTTCTCTTGGAAATAACTCGTTAAAAAGCGTTATGACGTACAGATGTATTTAGCGAAATCGTTACAGTTCGACGTACTCTCGTCGAACGTAACGAATTCTTTTTATTTTTTTTTTTTAAATTCCGTCCGTCGGACCGATACGAGCGGCAGGTTGGAACGGTGAGTATTGTTACACCGCTCCGAAAACACCGCAATTTCCTCTCCCAATAACTCGTTAAAAAGCGTCATAAGATACGAATATTTTGCATAAATCTATGTATCTCGACGAAATGCATAGGGATTAAGCGTTTATTATATTATTTTAATGTTTTTTAAGTTTGGACCGATGCGTCGGAACGTTGGAACTTGGAAAAATTTTGGCCGGTTCGATGCGACCGAAAAGATTATTTCGCATTATTTCGTTAAAAAGCGTTATAAGGTATGTATTTTTTACAGAAATCCTTTCATCTCTATTATATACATCGGGATTAAGCATTTTTGTCGAATTTTTTAAAAAATTAGGCTTCGGCGGACTGATACGGTTGGGATATTTTTGTAATTTTTTCGACAATTAATGTTACAAGGTATATATTTTTTGCATATTTCGACTTATTTTAACGTATTCTAATCGACTATTAACTTTATTTGTGTCCCAAGTCGATAAAATATTATGTTTACTGATGCAATTTTTCGATGAAAGAAAATTAATTTTTTGGTAAAAATCCATTTATATTATGTTAATAACGCGTCTGTTAAAATATGTCGATGGTTTGACATCGCCTTTGTACAGTAATGATCGAGCATTCGCGCGACTAAGTTCCAGCGTCCTTCCGAACGGTACGTTGCTACGGAGGTTTTGCACCGTAAGCGCACGGCCGCTAGCCCGGCCGCGCCTGCGCTGCCGCTAGCGCTGCGCGCGCACACTTCGAGTCGCTGGTAGGCGGCGGCGTAGATACCATTCTCTATAAGTACGTTGCGAGGCGAGACGCGACGTGCGCGCGCGCGCACCACTCGCTCACGCGGAGGAACGTTTTTCGACGATGTAACGATCGATGAAGATATATACGTTTAAAGCGTATGGAAATTGCGATCGTTGCTCGCTCGCTGCGCTCGCTCGTAAGAATCTAGCCTAACCCAAAACCGATCCCGCAAGTTCGCAGAATCGAATAAAAGTCGAGGAAAGAACGCGATAGGGATTGGTTTTGGGTTAGGCTATGTTTCTTTTCGAGCGAGCGGAGCGAGCGAGCAACGCGTTAAAGCTTCGAAACGTTCGCAGCCGCTGCGAGATTCTTCTCTTGGAAATAACTCGTTAAAAAGCGTTATGACGTACAGATGTATTTAGCGAAATCGTTACAGTTCGACGTACTCTCGTCGAACGTAACGAATTCTTTTTATTTTTTTTTTTTTAAATTCCGTCCGTCGGACCGACACGAGCGGCAGGTTGGAACGGTGAGTATTGTTACACCGCTCCGAAAACACCGCAATTTCCTCTCCCAATAACTCGTTAAAAAGCGTCATAAGATACGAATATTTTGCACAAATCGATGCATCTCGACGAAATGCATAGGGATTAAGCGTTTATTATATTATTTTAATGTTTTTTAAGTTTGGACCGATGCGTCGGGACGTTGGAACTTGGAAAAATTTTGGCCGGTTCGATGCGACCGAAAAGATTATTTCGCATTATTTCGTTAAAAAGAGTTATAAGGAATGAATTTTTTACAGAAATCCTTTCATCTCTATTATATACATCGGGATTAAGCATTTTTGTCGAATTTTTTAAAAAATTAGGCTTCGGCGGACTGATACGGTTGGGATATTTTTGTAATTTTTTCGACAATTAATGTTACAAGGTATATATTTTTTGCATATTTCGACTTATTTTAACGTATTCTAATCGACTATTAACTTTATTTGTGTCCCAAGTCGATAAAATATTATGTTTACTGATGCAATTTTTCGATGAAAGAAAATTAATTTTTTGGTAAAAATCCATTTGTATTATGTTAATAACGCGTCTGTTAAAATATGTCGATGGTTTGACATCGCCTTTGTACAGTAATGATCGAGCATTCGCGCGACTAAGTTCCAGCGTCCTTCCGAACGGTACGTTGCTACGGAGGTTTTGCACCATAAGCGCACGGCCGCTAGCCCGGCCGCGCCTGCGCTGCCGCTAGCGCTGCGCGCGCACACTCCGAGTCGCTGGTAGGCGGCGGCGTAGATACCATTCTCTATAAGTACGTTGCGAGGCGAGACGCGACGTGCGCGCGCGCGCACCACTCGCTCACGCGGAGGAACGTTTTTCGACGATGTAACGATCGATGAAGATATATACGTTTAAAGCGTATGGAAATTGCGATCGTTGCTCGCTCGCTGCGCTCGCTCGTAAGAATCTAGCCTAACCCAAAACCGATCCCGCAAGTTCGCAGAATCGAATAAAAGTCGAGGAAAGAACGCGATAGGGATTGGTTTTGGGTTAGGCTATGTTTCTTTTCGAGCGAGCGGAGCGAGCGAGCAACGCGTTAAAGCTTCGAAACGTTCGCAGCCGCTGCGAGATTCTTCTCTTGGAAATAACTCGTTAAAAAGCGTTATGACGTACAGATGTATTTAGCGAAATCGTTACAGTTCGACGTACTCTCGTCGAACGTAACGAATTCTTTTTATTTTTTTTTTTTAAATTCCGTCCGTCGGACCGACACGAGCGGCAGGTTGGAACGGTGAGTATTGTTACACCGCTCCGAAAACACCGCAATTTCCTCTCCCAATAACTCGTTAAAAAGCGTCATAAGATACGAATATTTTGCACAAATCGATGCATCTCGACGAAATGCATAGGGATTAAGCGTTTATTATATTATTTTAATGTTTTTTAAGTTTGGACCGATGCGTCGGGACGTTGGAACTTGGAAAAATTTTGGCCGGTTCGATGCGACCGAAAAGATTATTTCGCATTATTTCGTTAAAAAGAGTTATAAGGAATGAATTTTTTACAGAAATCCTTTCATCTCTATTATATACATCGGGATTAAGCATTTTTGTCGAATTTTTTAAAAAATTAGGCTTCGGCGGACTGATACGGTTGGGATATTTTTGTAATTTTTTCGACAATTAATGTTACAAGGTATATATTTTTTGCATATTTCGACTTATTTTAACGTATTCTAATCGACTATTAACTTTATTTGTGTCCCAAGTCGATAAAATATTATGTTTACTGATGCAATTTTTCGATGAAAGAAAATTAATTTTTTGGTAAAAATCCATTTGTATTATGTTAATAACGCGTCTGTTAAAATATGTCGATGGTTTGACATCGCCATTGTACAGCAATGATCGAGCATTCGCGCGACTAAGTTCCAGCGTCCTTCCGAACGGTACGTTGCTACGGAGGTTTTGCACCATAAGCGCACGGCCGCTAGCCCGGCCGCGCCTGCGCTGCCGCTAGCACTGCGCGCGCACACTTCGAGTCGCTGGTAGGCGGCGGCGTAGATACCATTCTCTATAAGTACGTTGCGAGGCGAGACGCGACGTGCGCGCGCGCGCACCACTCGCTCACGCGGAGGAACGTTTTTCGACGATGTAACGATCGATGAAGATATATACGTTTAAAGCGTATGGAAATTGCGATCGTTGCTCGCTCGCTGCGCTCGCTCGTAAGAATCTAGCCTAACCCAAAACCGATCCCGCAAGTTCGCAGAATCGAATAAAAGTCGAGGAAAGAACGCGATAGGGATTGGTTTTGGGTTAGGCTATGTTTCTTTTCGAGCGAGCGGAGCGAGCGAGCAACGCGTTAAAGCTTCGAAACGTTCGCAGCCGCTGCGAGATTCTTCTCTTGGAAATAACACGTTAAAAAGCGTTATGACGTACAGATGTATTTAGCGAAATCGTTACAGTTCGACGTACTCTCGTCGAACGTAACGAATTCTTTTTATTTTTTTTTTTTAAATTCCGTCCGTCGGACCGACACGAGCGGCAGGTTGGAACGGTGAGTATTGTTACACCGCTCCGAAAACGCCGCACATTCCTTTCCCAATAACTCGTTAAAAGGCGTCATAAGGTACGAATATTTTTGCATAAATCGATGCATCTCGACGAAATGCATCGGAAATAAGCGTTTATTTCGTCCCTGGAACGTTTAAAAAATTTTTAATCGGTACGGAAAAATTACGAAATCGAAAGGTTTTTTCGAGTTATTTCCTTAAAAAGCGTTATACGGTACGAATATCGTTACGTCGAGCGACACTCTACCTAGACCAGGCCACACACCGCGAGCAGGATGACAACCAGGTGTCCGCACGTCATTATCTCGTCCCTTAATAGTCTTAAGAACCGACCATAAATCTTAGGACATTCTAGAAGGTCCGTCAGTCCGAACAAAGATCTCTAATCTATAATCGGTGTCTAAAGGCTATTGTTTATGGCAAGAAAATATTGAAAGTTCGTTAAGCTCACGTTACACTAAGAACTATCTATCGAGGGCGGCTAAGACCCTTCCTAGTCCATCAACCTTCTTGTATCCAATCAGAAACAAGTCTACTGCCCTCACTTTTCCTAACCAAAATCGCCATGAACAAATCAGCTTTCTCACGTCTTTAGACACACCCATCACTAGGCGTTCCTCCGACACAACATCGCCACTTTAACTTACTTATTCTTCACCGTTAGAATAGTCAACATGTCCTTACCGAGTTTCAAACCATAAATCAGTCATTTACATAACTTATACATACGCATCAGTGTAACTATTTTTCTATATAAAGTTGTTGGAATAAACATTAATTTATACCTGTTAATTCAGTGTAAATTCAGTTGAACCACCCCTATTATCGCAACAGAAATCAGGGGATCGATCATTTGGTGGCGTCGATTATCTAATCGTAACGGGAATTTACGACCCCCGTTGACGTGCCTTCTCGCGATCGCGTCTCTCCGCGAATGGTCGACGAAACAAATCTTTTTGCATAAATCTATGTATCTCGACGAAATGCATAGGGATTAAGCGTTTATTATATTATTTTAATGTTTTTTAAGTTTGGACCGATGCGTCGGAACGTTGGAACTTGGAAAAATTTTGGCCGGTTCGATGCGACCGAAAAGATTATTTCGCATTATTTCGTTAAAAAGCGTTATAAGGTATGTATTTTTTACAGAAATCCTTTCATCTCTATTATATACATCGGGATTAAGCATTTTTGTCGAATTTTTTAAAAAATTAGGCTTCGGCGGACTGATACGGTTGGGATATTTTTGTAATTTTTTCGACAATTAATGTTACAAGGTATATATTTTTTGCATATTTCGACTTATTTTAACGTATTCTAATCGACTATTAACTTTATTTGTGTGCCAAGTCGATAAAATATTATGTTTACTGATGCAATTTTTCGATGAAAGAAAATTAATTTTTTGGTAAAAATCCATTTATATTATGTTAATAACGCGTCTGTTAAAATATGTCGATGGTTTGACATCGCCTTTGTACAGTAATGATCGAGCATTCGCGCGACTAAGTTCCAGCGTCCTTCCGAACGGTACGTTGCTACGGAGGTTTTGCACCATAAGCGCACGGCCGCTAGCCCGGCCGCGCCTGCGCTGCCGCTAGCGCTGCGCGCGCACACTCCGAGTCGCTGGTAGGCGGCGGCGTAGATACCATTCTCTATAAGTACGTTGCGAGGCGAGACGCGACGTGCGCGCGCGCGCACCACTCGCTCACGCGGAGGAACGTTTTTCGACGATGTAACGATCGATGAAGATATATACGTTTAAAGCGTATGGAAATTGCGATCGTTGCTCGCTCGCTGCGCTCGCTCGTAAGAATCTAGCCTAACCCAAAACCGATCCCGCAAGTTCGCAGAATCGAATAAAAGTCGAGGAAAGAACGCGATAGGGATTGGTTTTGGGTTAGGCTATGTTTCTTTTCGAGCGAGCGGAGCGAGCGAGCAACGCGTTAAAGCTTCGAAACGTTCGCAGCCGCTGCGAGATTCTTCTCTTGGAAATAACTCGTTAAAAAGCGTTATGACGTACAGATGTATTTAGCGAAATCGTTACAGTTCGACGTACTCTCGTCGAACGTAACGAATTCTTTTTATTTTTTTTTTTAAATTCCGTCCGTCGGACCGATACGAGCGGCAGGTTGGAACGGTGAGTATTGTTACACCGCTCCGAAAACACCGCAATTTCCTCTCCCAATAACTCGTTAAAAAGCGTCATAAGATACGAATATTTTGCATAAATCTATGTATCTCGACGAAATGCATAGGGATTAAGCGTTTATTATATTATTTTAATGTTTTTTAAGTTTGGACCGATGCGTCGGAACGTTGGAACTTGGAAAAATTTTGGCCGGTTCGATGCGACCGAAAAGATTATTTCGCATTATTTCGTTAAAAAGCGTTATAAGGTATGAATTTTTTACAGAAATCCTTTCATCTCTATTATATACATCGGGATTAAGCATTTTTGTCGAATTTTTTAAAAAATTAGGCTTCGGCGGACTGATACGGTTGGGATATTTTTGTAATTTTTTCGACAATTAATGTTACAAGGTATATATTTTTTGCGTATTTCGACTTGTTTTAACGTATTCTAATCGACTATTAACTTTATTTGTGTCCCAAGTCGATAAAATATTATGTTTACTGATGCAATTTTTCGATGAAAGAAAATTAATTTTTTGGTAAAAATCCATTTATATTATGTTAATAACGCGTCTGTTAAAATATGTCGATGGTTTGACATCGCCTTTGTACAGTAATGATCGAGCATTCGCGCGACTAAGTTCCAGCGTCCTTCCGAACGGTACGTTGCTACGGAGGTTTTGCACCGTAAGCGCACGGCCGCTAGCCCGGCCGCGCCTGCGCTGCCGCTAGCGCTGCGCGCGCACACTTCGAGTCGCTGGTAGGCGGCGGCGTAGATACCATTCTCTATAAGTACGTTGCGAGGCGAGACGCGACGTGCGCGCGCGCGCACCACTCGCTCACGCGGAGGAACGTTTTTCGACGATGTAACGATCGATGAAGATATATACGTTTAAAGCGTATGGAAATTGCGATCGTTGCTCGCTCGCTGCGCTCGCTCGTAAGAATCTAGCCTAACCCAAAACCGATCCCGCAAGTTCGCAGAATCGAATAAAAGTCGAGGAAAGAACGCGATAGGGATTGGTTTTGGGTTAGGCTATGTTTCTTTTCGAGCGAGCGGAGCGAGCGAGCAACGCGTTAAAGCTTCGAAACGTTCGCAGCCGCTGCGAGATTCTTCTCTTGGAAATAACTCGTTAAAAAGCGTTATGACGTACAGATGTATTTAGCGAAATCGTTACAGTTCGACGTACTCTCGTCGAACGTAACGAATTCTTTTTATTTTTTTTTTTTAAATTCCGTCCGTCGGACCGACACGAGCGGCAGGTTGGAACGGTGAGTATTGTTACACCGCTCCGAAAACGCCGCAATTTCCTCTCCCAATAACTCGTTAAAAAGCGTCATAAGATACGAATATTTTGCATAAATCTATGTATCTCGACGAAATGCATAGGGATTAAGCGTTTATTATATTATTTTAATGTTTTTTAAGTTTGGACCGATGCGTCGGAACGTTGGAACTTGGAAAAATTTTGGCCGGTTCGATGCGACCGAAAAGATTATTTCGCATTATTTCGTTAAAAAGCGTTATAAGGTATGAATTTTTTACAGAAATCCTTTCATCTCTATTATATACATCGGGATTAAGCATTTTTGTCGAATTTTTTAAAAAATTAGGCTTCGGCGGACTGATACGGTTGGGATATTTTTGTAATTTTTTCGACAATTAATGTTACAAGGTATATATTTTTTGCATACTTCGACTTATTTTAACGTAATCTAATCGACTATTAACTTTATTTGTGTCCCAAGTCGATAAAATATTATGTTTACTGATGCAATTTTTCGATGAAAGAAAATTAATTTTTTGGTAAAAATCCATTTATATTATGTTAATAACGCGTCTGTTAAAATATGTCGATGGTTTGACATCGCCTTTGTACAGTAATGATCGAGCATTCGCGCGACTAAGTTCCAGCGTCCTTCCGAACGGTACGTTGCTACGGAGGTTTTGCACCATAAGCGCATGGCCGCTAGCCCGGCCGCGCCTGCGCTGCCGCTAGCGCTGCGCGCGCACACTCCGAGTCGCTGGTAGGCGGCGGCGTAGATACCATTCTCTATAAGCACGTTGCGAGGCGAGACGCGACGTGCGCGCGCGCGCACCACTCGCTCACGCGGAGGAACGTTTTTCGACGATGTAACGATCGATGAAGATATATACGTTTAAAGCGTATGGAAATTGCGATTGTTGCTCGCTCGCTGCGCTCGCTCGTAAGAATCTAGCCTAACCCAAAACCGATCCCGCAAGTTCGCAGAATCGAATAAAAGTCGAGGAAAGAACGCGATAGGGATTGGTTTTGGGTTAGGCTATGTTTCTTTTCGAGCGAGCGGAGCGAGCGAGCAACGCGTTAAAGCTTCGAAACGTTAGCAGCCGCTGCGAGATTCTTCTCTTGGAAATAACTCGTTAAAAAGCGTTATGACGTACAGATGTATTTAGCGAAATCGTTACAGTTCGACGTACTCTCGTCGAACGTAACGAATTCTTTTTATTTTTTTTTTTTTAAATTCCGTCCGTCGGACCGACACGAGCGGCAGGTTGGAACGGTGAGTATTGTTACACCGCTCCGAAAACACCGCAATTTCCTCTCCCAATAACTCGTTAAAAAGCGTCATAAGATACGAATATTTTGCACAAATCTATGTATCTCGACGAAATGCATAGGGATTAAGCGTTTATTATATTATTTTAATGTTTTTTAAGTTTGGACCGATGCGTCGGAACGTTGGAACTTGGAAAAATTTTGGCCGGTTCGATGCGACCGAAAAGATTATTTCGCATTATTTCGTTAAAAAGCGTTATAAGGTATGTATTTTTTACAGAAATCCTTTCATCTCTATTATATACATCGGGATTAAGCATTTTTGTCGAATTTTTTAAAAAATTAGGCTTCGGCGGACTGATACGGTTGGGATATTTTTGTAATTTTTTCGACAATTAATGTTACAAGGTATATATTTTTTGCATATTTCGACTTATTTTAACGTATTCTAATCGACTATTAACTTTATTTGTGTCCCAAGTCGATAAAATATTATGTTTACTGATGCAATTTTTCGATGAAAGAAAATTAATTTTTTGGTAAAAATCCATTTATATTATGTTAATAACGCGTCTGTTAAAATATGTCGATGGTTTGACATCGCCTTTGTACAGTAATGATCGAGCATTCGCGCGACTAAGTTCCAGCGTCCTTCCGAACGGTACGTTGCTACGGAGGTTTTGCACCGTAAGCGCACGGCCGCTAGCCCGGCCGCGCCTGCGCTGCCGCTAGCGCTGCGCGCGCACACTTCGAGTCGCTGGTAGGCGGCGGCGTAGATACCATTCTCTATAAGTACGTTGCGAGGCGAGACGCGACGTGCGCGCGCGCGCACCACTCGCTCACGCGGAGGAACGTTTTTCGACGATGTAACGATCGATGAAGATATATACGTTTAAAGCGTATGGAAATTGCGATCGTTGCTCGCTCGCTGCGCTCGCTCGTAAGAATCTAGCCTAACCCAAAACCGATCCCGCAAGTTCGCAGAATCGAATAAAAGTCGAGGAAAGAACGCGATAGGGATTGGTTTTGGGTTAGGCTATGTTTCTTTTCGAGCGAGCGGAGCGAGCGAGCAACGCGTTAAAGCTTCGAAACGTTCGCAGCCGCTGCGAGATTCTTCTCTTGGAAATAACTCGTTAAAAAGCGTTATGACGTACAGATGTATTTAGCGAAATCGTTACAGTTCGACGTACTCTCGTCGAACGTAACGAATTCTTTTTATTTTTTTTTTTTTTAATGCCGTCCGTCGGACCGACACGAGCGGCAGGTTGGAACGGTGAGTATTGTTACACCGCTCCGAAAACACCGCAATTTCCTCTCCCAATAACTCGTTAAAAAGCGTCATAAGATACGAATATTTTGCACAAATCGATGCATCTCGACGAAATGCATAGGGATTAAGCGTTTATTATATTATTTTAATGTTTTTTAAGTTTGGACCGATGCGTCGGGACGTTGGAACTTGGAAAAATTTTGGCCGGTTCGATGCGACCGAAAAGATTATTTCGCATTATTTCGTTAAAAAGAGTTATAAGGAATGAATTTTTTACAGTAATCCTTTCATCTCTATTATATACATCGGGATTAAGCATTTTTGTCGAATTTTTTAAAAAATTAGGCTTCGGCGGACTGATACGGTTGGGATATTTTTGTAATTTTTTGGACAATTAATGTTACAAGGTATATATTTTTTGCATATTTCGACTTATTTTAACGTATTCTAATCGACTATTAACTTTATTTGTGTCCCAAGTCGATAAAATATTATGTTTACTGATGCAATTTTTCGATGAAAGAAAATTAATTTTTTGGTAAAAATCCATTTATATTATGTTAATTACGCGTCTGTTAAAATATGTCGATGGTTTGACATCGCCTTTGTACAGTAATGATCGAGCATTCGCGCGACTAAGTTCCAGCGTCCTTCCGAACGGTACGTTGCTACGGAGGTTTTGCACCATAAGCGCACGGCCGCTAGCCCGGCCGCGCCTGCGCTGCCGCTAGCGCTGCGCGCGCACACTCCGAGTCGCTGGTATGCGGCGGCGTAGATACCATTCTCTATAAGTACGTTGCGAGGCGAGACGCGACGTGCGCGCGCGCGCACCACTCGCTCACGCGGAGGAACGTTTTTCGACGATGTAACGATCGATGAAGATATATACGTTTAAAGCGTATGGAAATTGCGATCGTTGCTCGCTCGCTGCGCTCGCTCGTAAGAATCTAGCCTAACCCAAAACCGATCCCGCAAGTTCGCAGAATCGAATAAAAGTCGAGGAAAGAACGCGATAGGGATTGGTTTTGGGTTAGGCTATGTTTCTTTTCGAGCGAGCGGAGCGAGCGAGCAACGCGTTAAAGCTTCGAAACGTTCGCAGCCGCTGCGAGATTCTTCTCTTGGAAATAACTCGTTAAAAAGCGTTATGACGTACAGATATATTTAGCGAAATCGTTACAGTTCGACGTACTCTCGTCGAACGTAACGAATTCTTTTTATTTTTTTTTTTTAAATTCCGTCCGTCGGACCGACACGAGCGGCAGGTTGGAACGGTGAGTATTGTTACACCGCTCCGAAAACACCGCAATTTCCTCTCCCAATAACTCGTTAAAAAGCGTCATAAGATACGAATATTTTGCACAAATCGATGCATCTCGACGAAATGCATAGGGATTAAGCGTTTATTATATTATTTTAATGTTTTTTAAGTTTGGACCGATGCGTCGGGACGTTGGAACTTGGAAAAATTTTGGCCGGTTCGATGCGACCGAAAAGATTATTTCGCATTATTTCGTTAAAAAGAGTTATAAGGAATGAATTTTTTACAGAAATCCTTTCATCTCTATTATATACATCGGGATTAAGCATTTTTGTCGAATTTTTTAAAAAATTAGGCTTCGGCGGACTGATACGGTTGGGATATTTTTGTAATTTTTTCGACAATTAATGTTACAAGGTATATATTTTTTGCATATTTCGACTTATTTTAACGTATTCTAATCGACTATTAACTTTATTTGTGTCCCAAGTCGATAAAATATTATGTTTACTGATGCAATTTTTCGATGAAAGAAAATTAATTTTTTGGTAAAAATCCATTTGTATTATGTTAATAACGCGCCTGTTAAAATATGTCGATGGTTTGACATCGCCTTTGTACAGTAATGATCGAGCATTCGCGCGACTAAGTTCCAGCGTCCTTCCGAACGGTACGTTGCTACGGAGGTTTTGCACCATAAGCGCACGGCCGCTAGCCCGGCCGCGCCTGCGCTGCCGCTAGCGCTGCGCGCGCACACTCCGAGTCGCTGGTAGGCGGCGGCGTAGATACCATTCTCTATAAGTACTTTGCGAGGCGAGACGCGACGTGCGCGCGCGCGCACCACTCGCTCACGCGGAGGAACGTTTTTCGACGATGTAACGATCGATGAAGATATATACGTTTAAAGCGTATGGAAATTGCGATCGTTGCTCGCTCGCTGCGCTCGCTCGTAAGAATCTAGCCTAACCCAAAACCGATCCCGCAAGTTCGCAGAATCGAATAAAAGTCGAGGAAAGGACGCGATAGGGATTGGTTTTGGGTTAGGCTATGTTTCTTTTCGAGCGAGCGGAGCGAGCGAGCAACGCGTTAAAGCTTCGAAACGTTCGCAGCCGCTGCGAGATTCTTCTCTTGGAAATAACACGTTAAAAAGCGTTATGACGTACAGATGTATTTAGCGAAATCGTTACAGTTCGACGTACTCTCGTCGAACGTAACGAATTCTTTTTATTTTTTTTTTTTAAATTCCGTCCGTCGGACCGACACGAGCGGCAGGTTGGAACGGTGAGTATTGTTACACCGCTCCGAAAACGCCGCACATTCCTTTCCCAATAACTCGTTAAAAGGCGTCATAAGGTACGAATATTTTTGCATAAATCGATGCATCTCGGCGAAATGCATCGGAAATAAGCGTTTATTTCGTCCCTGGAACGTTTAAAAAATTTTTAATCGGTACGGAAAAATTACGAAATCGAAAGGTTTTATCGAGTTATTTCCTTAAAAAGCGTTATAAGGTACGAATATCGTTACGTCGAGCGACACTCTACCTAGACCAGGCCACACACCGCGAGCAGGATGACAACCAGGTGTCCGCACGTCATTATCTCGTCCCTTAATAGTCTTAAGAACCGACCATATATCTTAGGACATTCTAGAAGGTCCGTCAGTCCGAACAAAGATCTCTAATCTATAATCGGTGTCTAAAGGCTATTGTTTATGGCAAGAAAATATTGAAAGTTCGTTAAGCTCACGTTACACTAAGAACTATCTATCGAGGGCGGCTAAGACCCTTCCTAGTCCATCAACCTTCTTGTATCCAATCAGAAACAAGTCTACTGCCCTCACTTTTCCTAACCAAAATCGCCATGAACAAATCAGCTTTCTCACGTCTTTAGACACACCCATCACTAGGCGTTCCTCCGACACAACATCGCCACTTTAACTTACTTATTCTTCACCGTTAGAATAGTCAACATGTCCTTACCGAGTTTCAAACCATAAATCAGTCATTTACATAACTTATACATACGCATCAGTGTAACTATTTTTCTATATAAAGTTGTTGGAATAAACATTAATTTATACCTGTTAATTCAGTGTAAATTCAGTTGAACCACCCCTATTATCGTAACAGAAATCAGGGGATCGATCATTTGGTGGCGTCGATTATCTAATCGTAACGGGAATTTACGACCCCCGTTGACGTGCCTTCTCGCGATCGCGTCTCTCCGCGAATGGTCGACGAAACAAATCTTTTTGCATAAATCTATGTATCTCGACGAAATGCATAGGGATTAAGCGTTTATTATATTATTTTAATGTTTTTTAAGTTTGGACCGATGCGTCGGAACGTTGGAACTTGGAAAAATTTTGGCCGGTTCGATGCGACCGAAAAGATTATTTCGCATTATTTCGTTAAAAAGCGTTATAAGGTATGTATTTTTTACAGAAATCCTTTCATCTCTATTATATACATCGGGATTAAGCATTTTTGTCGAATTTTTTAAAAAATTAGGCTTCGGCGGACTGATACGGTTGGGATATTTTTGTAATTTTTTCGACAATTAATGTTACAAGGTATATATTTTTTGCATATTTCGACTTATTTTAACGTATTCTAATCGACTATTAACTTTATTTGTGTCCCAAGTCGATAAAATATTATGTTTACTGATGCAATTTTTCGATGAAAGAAAATTAATTTTTTGGTAAAAATCCATTTATATTATGTTAATAACGCGTCTGTTAAAATATGTCGATGGTTTGACATCGCCTTTGTACAGTAATGATCGAGCATTCGCGCGACTAAGTTCCAGCGTCCTTCCGAACGGTACGTTGCTACGGAGGTTTTGCACCATAAGCGCACGGCCGCTAGCCCGGCCGCGCCTGCGCTGCCGCTAGCGCTGCGCGCGCACACTCCGAGTCGCTGGTAGGCGGCGGCGTAGATACCATTCTCTATAAGTACTTTGCGAGGCGAGACGCGACGTGCGCGCGCGCGCACCACTCGCTCACGCGGAGGAACGTTTTTCGACGATGTAACGATCGATGAAGATATATACGTTTAAAGCGTATGGAAATTGCGATCGTTGCTCGCTCGCTGCGCTCGCTCGTAAGAATCTAGCCTAACCCAAAACCGATCCCGCAAGTTCGCAGAATCGAATAAAAGTCGAGGAAAGAACGCGATAGGGATTGGTTTTGGGTTAGGCTATGTTTCTTTTCGAGCGAGCGGAGCGAGCGAGCAACGCGTTAAAGCTTCGAAACGTTCGCAGCCGCTGCGAGATTCTTCTCTTGGAAATAACTCGTTAAAAAGCGTTATGACGTACAGATGTATTTAGCGAAATCGTTACAGTTCGACGTACTCTCGTCGAACGTAACGAATTCTTTTTATTTTTTTTTTTTTTAATTCCGTCCGTCGGACCGACACGAGCGGCAGGTTGGAACGGTGAGTATTGTTACACCGCTCCGAAAACACCGCAATTTCCTCTCCCAATAACTCGTTAAAAAGCGTCATAAGATACGAATATTTTGCACAAATCGATGCATCTCGACGAAATGCATAGGGATTAAGCGTTTATTATATTATTTTAATGTTTTTTAAGTTTGGACCGATGCGTCGGGACGTTGGAACTTGGAAAAATTTTGGCCGGTTCGATGCGACCGAAAAGATTATTTCGCATTATTTCGTTAAAAAGAGTTATAAGGAATGAATTTTTTACAGTAATCCTTTCATCTCTATTATATACATCGGGATTAAGCATTTTTGTCGAATTTTTTAAGAAATTAGGCTTCGGCGGACTGATACGGTTGGGATATTTTTGTAATTTTTTGGACAATTAATGTTACAAGGTGTATATTTTTTGCATATTTCGACTTATTTTAACGTATTCTAATCGACTATTAACTTTATTTGTGTCCCAAGTCGATAAAATATTATGTTTACTGATGCAATTTTTCGATGAAAGAAAATTAATTTTTTGGTAAAAATCCATTTATATTATGTTAATTACGCGTCTGTTAAAATATGTCGATGGTTTGACATCGCCTTTGTACAGTAATGATCGAGCATTCGCGCGACTAAGTTCCAGCGTCCTTCCGAACGGTACGTTGCTACGGAGGTTTTGCACCATAAGCGCACGGCCGCTAGCCCGGCCGCGCCTGCGCTGCCGCTAGCGCTGCGCGCGCACACTCCGAGTCGCTGGTATGCGGCGGCGTAGATACCATTCTCTATAAGTACGTTGCGAGGCGAGACGCGACGTGCGCGCGCGCGCACCACTCGCTCACGCGGAGGAACGTTTTTCGACGATGTAACGATCGATGAAGATATATACGTTTAAAGCGTATGGAAATTGCGATCGTTGCTCGCTCGCTGCGCTCGCTCGTAAGAATCTAGCCTAACCCAAAACCGATCCCGCAAGTTCGCAGAATCGAATAAAAGTCGAGGAAAGAACGCGATAGGGATTGGTTTTGGGTTAGGCTATGTTTCTTTTCGAGCGAGCGGAGCGAGCGAGCAACGCGTTAAAGCTTCGAAACGTTCGCAGCCGCTGCGAGATTCTTCTCTTGGAAATAACTCGTGAAAAAGCGTTATGACGTACAGATATATTTAGCGAAATCGTTACAGTTCGACGTACTCTCGTCGAACGTAACGAATTCTTTTTATTTTTTTTTTTTTAAATTCCGTCCGTCGGACCGACACGAGCGGCAGGTTGGAACGGTGAGTATTGTTACACCGCTCCGAAAACGCCGCAATTTCCTCTCCCAATAACTCGTTAAAAAGCGTCATAAGATACGAATATTTTGCACAAATCGATGCATCTCGACGAAATGCATAGGGATTAAGCGTTTATTATATTATTTTAATGTTTTTTAAGTTTGGACCGATGCGTCGGGACGTTGGAACTTGGAAAAATTTTGGCCGGTTCGATGCGACCGAAAAGATTATTTCGCATTATTTCGTTAAAAAGCGTTATAAGGAATGAATTTTTTACAGAAATCCTTTCATCTCTATTATATACATCGGGATTAAGCATTTTTGTCGAATTTTTTAAAAAATTAGGCTTCGGCGGACTGACACGGTTGGGATATTTTTGTAATTTTTTCGACAATTAATGTTACAAGGTATATATTTTTTGCATATTTCGACTTATTTTAACGTATTCTAATCGACTATTAACTTTATTTGTGTCCCAAGTCGATAAAATATTATGTTTACTGATGCAATTTTTCGATGAAAGAAAATTAATTTTTTGGTAAAAATCCATTTATATTATGTTAATAACGCGTCTGTTAAAATATGTCGATGGTTTGACATCACCTTTGTACAGTAATGATCGAGCATTCGCGCGACTAAGTTCCAGCGTCCTTCCGAACGGTACGTTGCTACGGAGGTTTTGCACCATAAGCGCACGGCCGCTAGCCCGGCCGCGCCTGCGCTGCCGCTAGCGCTGCGCGCGCACACTCCGAGTCGCTGGTAGGCGGCGGCGTAGATACCATTCTCTATAAGTACGTTGCGAGGCGAGACGCGACGTGCGCGCGCGCGCACCACTCGCTCACGCGGAGGAACGTTTTTCGACGATGTAACGATCGATGAAGATATATACGTTTAAAGCGTATGGAAATTGCGATCGTTGCTCGCTCGCTGCGCTCGCTCGTAAGAATCTAGCCTAACCCAAAACCGATCCCGCAAGTTCGCAGAATCGAATAAAAGTCGAGGAAAGAACGCGATAGGGATTGGTTTTGGGTTAGGCTATGTTTCTTTTCGAGCGAGCGGAGCGAGCGAGCAACGCGTTAAAGCTTCGAAACGTTCGCAGCCGCTGCGAGATTCTTCTCTTGGAAATAACTCGTTAAAAAGCGTTATGACGTACAGATGTATTTAGCGAAATCGTTACAGTTCGACGTACTCTCGTCGAACGTAACGAATTCTTTTTATTTTTTTTTTTTAAATTCCGTCCGTCGGACCGACACGAGCGGCAGGTTGGAACGGTGAGTATTGTTACACCGCTCCGAAAACACCGCAATTTCCTCTCCCAATAACTCGTTAAAAAGCGTCATAAGATACGAATATTTTGCACAAATCGATGCATCTCGACGAAATGCATAGGGATTAAACGTTTATTTTATTATTTTAATGTTTTTTAAGTTTGGACCGATGCGTCGGAACGTTGGAACTTGGAAAAATTTTGGCCGGTTCGATGCGACCGAAAAGATTATTTCGCATTATTTCGTTAAAAAGCGTTATAAGGTATGAATTTTTTACAGAAATCCTTTCATCTCTATTATATACATCGGGATTAAGCATTTTTGTCGAATTTTTTAAAAAATTAGGCTTCGGCGGACTGATACGGTTGGGATATTTTTGTAATTTTTTCGACAATTAATGTTACAAGGTATATATTTTTTGCATATTTCGACTTATTTTAGCGTATTCTAATCGACTATTAACTTTATTTGTGTCCCAAGTCGATAAAATATTATGTTTACTGATGCAATTTTTCGATGAAAGAAAATTAATTTTTTGGTAAAAATCCATTTATATTATGTTAATAACGCGTCTGTTAAAATATGTCGATGGTTTGACATCGCCATTGTACAGCAATGATCGAGCATTCGCGCGACTAAGTTCCAGCGTCCTTCCGAACGGTACGTTGCTACGGAGGTTTTGCACCATAAGCGCACGGCCGCTAGCCCGGCCGCGCCTGCGCTGCCGCTAGCACTGCGCGCGCACACTTCGAGTCGCTGGTAGGCGGCGGCGTAGATACCATTCTCTATAAGTACGTTGCGAGGCGAGACGCGACGTGCGCGCGCGCGCACCACTCGCTCACGCGGAGGAACGTTTTTCGACGATGTAACGATCGATGAAGATATATACGTTTAAAGCGTATGGAAATTGCGATCGTTGCTCGCTCGCTGCGCTCGCTCGTAAGAATCTAGCCTAACCCAAAACCGATCCCGCAAGTTCGCAGAATCGAATAAAAGTCGAGGAAAGAACGCGATAGGGATTGGTTTTGGGTTAGGCTATGTTTCTTTTCGAGCGAGCGGAGCGAGCGAGCAACGCGTTAAAGCTTCGAAACGTTCGCAGCCGCTGCGAGATTCTTCTCTTGGAAATAACTCGTTAAAAAGCGTTATGACGTACAGATGTATTTAGCGAAATCGTTACAGTTCGACGTACTCTCGTCGAACGTAACGAATTCTTTTTATTTTTTTTTTAAATTCCGTCCGTCGGACCGACACGAGTGGCAGGTTGGAACGGTGAGTATTGTTACACCTCTCCGAAAACACCGCAATTTCCTCTCCCAATAACTCGTTAAAAAGCGTCATAAGATACGAATATTTTTGCATAAATCGATGCATCTGGACGAAATGCATAGGGATTAAGCGTTTATTTTATTATTTTAATGTTTTTTAAGTTTGGACCCATGCACCGGGACGTTGGAACTTGGAAAAATTTCGGCCGGTTCGATGCGACCGAAAAGATTATTTCGCATTATTTCGTTAAAAAGCGTTATAAGGTATGAATTTTTTACAGAAATCGTTTCATCTCTATTACATACATCGGGATTAAGCATTTTTGTCGAATTTTTTAAAAAATTAGGCTTCGGCGGCCTGATACGACTGGGATATTTTTGTAATTTTTTCGACAATTAATATTACAAGGTATACATTTTTTGCATATTTCTACTTATTTTAACGTATTCTAATCGACTATTAACTTTATTTGTGTCCCAAGTCGATAAAATATTATGTTTACTGATGCAATTTTTCGATGAAAAAAATTAATTTTTTGGTAAAAATCCATTTATATTATGTTAATAACGTGTCTGTTAAAATATGTCGATGGTTTGACATCGCCTTTGTACAGTAATGATCGAGGATTCGCGCGACTAAGTTCCCGCGTCCTTCCGAACGGTACGTTGCTACGGAGGTTTTGCACCATAAGCGCACGGCCGCTAGCCCGGCCGCGCCTGCGCTGCCGCTAGCGCTGCGCGCGCACACTCCGAGTCGCTGGTAGGCGGCGGCGTAGATACCATTCTCTATAAGTACGTTGCGAGGCGAGACGCGACGTGCGCGCGCGCGCACCACTCGCTCACGCGGAGGAACGTTTTTCGACGATGAAACGATCGATGAAGATATATACGTTTAAAGCGTATGGAAATTGCGATCGTTGCTCGCTCGCTGCGCTCGCTCGTAAGAATCTAGCCTAACCCAAAACCGATCCCGCACGTTCGCAGAATCGAATAAAAGTCGAGGAAAGAACGCGATAGGTATTGGTTTTGGGTTAGGCTATGTTTCTTTTCGAGCGAGCGGAGCGAGCGAGCAACGCGTTAAAGCTTCGAAACGTTCGCAGCCGCTGCGAGATTCCTCTCTTGGAAATAACTCGTTAAAAAGCGTTATGACGTACAGATGTATTTAGCGAAATCGTTACAGTTCGACGTACTCTCGTCGAACGTAACGAATTCTTTTTATTTTTTTTTTTAAATTCCGTCCGTCCGACCGACACGAGCGGCAGGTTGGAACGGTGAGTATTGTTACGCCGCTCCGAAAACACCGCAACTTCCTCTCCCAATAACTCGTTAAAAAGCGTCATAAGATACGAGTATTTTGCACAAATCGATGCATCTCGACGAAATGCATAGGGATTGAGCGTTTATTTTATTATTTTAATGTTTCTTAAGTTTGGACCCATGCACCGGGACGTTGGAACTTGGAAAAATTTCGGCCGGTTCGATGCGACCGAAAAGATTATTTCGCATTATTTCGTTAAAAAGCGTTATAAGGTATGAATTTTTTACAGAAATCGTTTCATCTCTATTACATACATCGGGATTAAGCATTTTTGTCGAATTTTTTAAAAAATTAGGCTTCGACGAACTGATACGACTGGGATATTTTTGTAATTTTTTCGACAATTAATGTTACAAGGTATACATTTTTTGCATATTTCTACTTATTTTAACGTATTCTAATCGACTATTAACTTTATTTGTGTCCCAAGTCGATAAAATATTATGTTTACTGATGCAATTTTTCGATGAAAAAAAATTAATTTTTTGGTAAAAATCCATTTATATTATGTTAATAACGCGTCTGTTAAAATATGTCGATGGTTTGACATCGCCTTTGTGCAGTAATGATCGAGGATTCGCGCGACTAAGTTCCAGCGTCCTTCCGAACGGTACGTTGCTACGGAGGTTTTGCACCATAAGCGCACGGCCGCTAGCCCGGCCGCGCCTGCGCTGCCGCTAGCGCTGCGCGCGCACACTCCGAGTCGCTGGTAGCCGGCGGCGTAGATACCATTCTCTATAAGTACGTTGCGAGGCGAGACGCGACGTGCGCGCGCGCGCACCACTCGCTCACGCGGAGGAACGTTTTTCGACGATGAAACGATCGATGAAGATATATACGTTTAAAGCGTATGGAAATTGTGATCGTTGCTCGCTCGCTGCGCTCGTTCGTAAGAATCTAGCCTAACCCAAAACCGATCCCGCACGTTCGCAGAATCGAATAAAAGTCGAGGAAAGAACGCGGTAGGTATTGGTTTTGGGTTAGGCTATGTTTCTTTTCGAGCGAGCGGAGCGAGCGAGCAACGCGTTAAAGCTTCGAAACGTTCGCAGACGCTGCGAGATTCGTCTCTTGGAAATAACTCGTTAAAAAGCGTTATGATGTACAGATGTATTTGGCGAAATCGTTACAGTTCGACGTAGTCTCGTCGAACGTAACGAATACTTTTTTTTTTTTT